>JAQPPZ010003828.1:0-122314 GCA_028583015.1 Wollemia nobilis | reverse complement strand
TCAACAACCTTGCCCTTATCGGATGATGGTGGCCTCTCTCTCCATGGAGAAGGGAGTCTCTCCTCCCTCCTCTCCCACTGTCGTGACCTTTGTTGAGCCTGTGGCCTCCTCTTCTCTCTCCTACCGTGACCTTGTGCCACCTCAATGGCCACCTGGAGCTGCCTCCTTATTCGATGCACAACTATGTGAATCAGACCCTGAGACCTCATCATCCGAGGAGGGCAGATGCCTACGTACCAGGCATCATAGTCGTCTGCGACCCCTATGTTGTCCTCATCCACTGGCTGAACGGGGGCATCATCTGCGTCCTGACTCCAAAAGTGCTGCATATCCTTGGTAACTATAGTGTTATCCCTGACGATCTAGGAAAACTCGCAATCCCTAAGAGATGGGATCCCCTGTTGTAGACCGAACTGCCTCAAAACTCGGTCATACTGGTGGAGCTCCACCTCTCCCCTCTCCATCCTTAGCCAGCAGGTTTGCCTAACATGATCCAGCTCTTGTCCATCCTCGGCCCACCTTAGATGATCTCTCCAAGGCCTCCAGGTGATCTGGTCAGAGACAAGGTCATCAAGTAGTCTTCAGGACATTGGCAGATCTATCTACCGTTGTGACCCTCTTTGGAGCCACCAGTAGAAAACTCAAGGCCTCTCCCTATCAATCCCTATTAGTGGGATCCCTACCAGTCTCTGCATCACGATGTGCTCCTAGCACCAAACCTGTAGTAGTGATGTCATGACCAGACATCGATCGCCCTTGTATGCGACCCCATGCAGGATCCTATATAATCGACATAGTACAAAACTCCCCCAAGAAAACCTATGCTCATGGTCTCTCATGTCATAGACCACATCTGTCAGTATCCATGGTACTCTACATCCACTCTGATGGTATAGCAGTAGACCGCCTACCACCCCAACCAAAACCTGTGTTAGTCTAGATGCCCCAGGCATCTGGCATAGCGACTCGATGTTCACTCTGCCCTTCTCCAGGGCGAAGCTCGAATCTTCGCATAGTCGCATCATCGCATGGCCCTGATTGGCCGTGGGAGTTATTAGTCATCCTTGTATGGGGATCCTCAAAATCCTCCATACATCCTCCAATGTGGGAGTCATCTCCCCTGTCGATAACCAAAAATAAGAAGAACCTAGATACCACCGCTCTACTAGGGCTGTCAATAGCCCCATATCTGTAGACACCTGTGGCATATCTACCACGTGCTGCAAGCCAACTTGCGCCAACTGATCTCGCTTTGCCTGAGATAGAGCGGCCAAGTCATCCTTCAGTCCATCGTATTTCCATTCTCGACTCTTTAATAATCCTCTCTGCAACATAAACAACAAAACAATAAAAATCATTAATACAATCATTAATTAAAAAAATGCAAGTAACATAAGTTCACTTTCATATAAATGATGATATCATCCACTATTGGACGATATCGTCCCAAATTTGAGCAAATTCATTTTCGATTTCGCATGAGGGAATCGTCCCCATATCGCCGATTTTGCCCTTGGACGAAATCAGCGAAATCGAGACGATTTCGTCTCGACGACGTCGATAGCCCAAAAACGGTCGTGATGCTCAAAAATCAATCAAAATTGATCTAAAAAGAATAATATTCTAAATTAAAGCATTCTAAACTAAGTTTAGACCCTTACCCATAGCCCACGCCGGACCTCTGTCGATCTGTGCGCTGTCTCGACCATCTTGTCTGTAGAGCTCTAAAAATCAGTAAAAATGAACAGTAACAATGAATTAGGGTTTTACCCTATTTTTCTTAATTTTATTCAAAAACACTTAACAACATTTTAAACTTTTGCTTTTCCACGTTTTTACCTCAAACGTTCGATTTGGGTAAAAACACGGAGGGGGCACCATAGTAAGCTGTCGTACAATTCGACCTAGAATCGTCGCCTAAAAATGGGAATAATTTTTGCTTTCTCGTAGATCGTAGAATTATCACCTAAAATTATCTTGGTAATAATTCAAATTCAAATTTTCAACCCCGAACCGCATTTTAACCGCTTTCCTCATTTTTCATGCAATTTTTAGGATTTGTTGTGACCGTTGGACGATATCGTCGCTGATCAAACGATATCACCTCAGATCGGACGATTTCGTCTAGACTAGGACGTCCAGACAATTTTGTCCCAAAACTGATTGTTCATAATTGGCTTCTATTTCAACGACATCTCTAACCTGGGCAGAAGCGTGTCTACACCGTTAGAGACCTCCCCCATTGGAGATCTTCTATATTAGGATGATCTCCAACCTCCCAACCTCCCTACTAAGCCTATTTAATCTTAGGCCCTCCCCTTGACATTCCCCTGGCTGAATTTTTCTACACTTCAAGTTTTACATGCATTAGAATATCCTAGACTATTGTTTGCCTTTGTCCCTTTTTGAATTTTCTTGCAGGAACTTTGTTATTCTTCAGCCGGAGCAAGCTCAGATCGTCACAGATGATCCTGTCCAGTTCGAGATGATTTCGTACCAATCTGAGATGATTTCGACTGCAGTCAACATTGGGGCCAATCAGTGCCCTGAGTTTGCATTCTTTCTCCATTATCTACTGTTTTGCTTTGCATTAGTTAAACTTATTATTATTTTACATCCTGGAGTTCACCCATATAGTCTTAATGCATAATAAAATTATAAATTGTCATTAAATCATTGTAATGCACTCGTGTTTTTGTTTATTATTATCATTTTAATATTATTACTATCATTCTACATCATTGCCCTTTGTTGGCATAGTTGCATTTTCTGTATTTTGTATCTATTTCTCTGATTGCGGGTCTCCGATGAATTCGTCGGATCTCGGATGATCCTGTTCGATCACGTGACGATCCTGTCAGATCAAAGGCGATCCTGACTGCTTCAAGAATTAGAACCTCCATCAGACATCCGAATCAGGTATGGCTCTTTAATCTAGCTTATTCTCTCTGTTTTTTGTTCAAATCTATTTTCTGTATTCATTTAAATCTGCATTTCATATAGAAAAACTTAAATTCATTTGGTCAAACCTAGGAGTTGAATGATCAAACATAAAATTGAACACATCAAACACATTCCCAACCTAGGCGTGGAAATTGCCATTCAAAAGTTTCCTGGTGAACCCACCATCCGTCAAAAATTCACCCTTATACACCTCCCCCGAGAGGCGGGACCTTCAAAGGGCCTCTTAGTCCGAGGTATTGTCCCATCCTTTTCACATCCCCCTTTTGGGTGCGGATCCTTTAGCCTAAAGGTAAGGGTGCAGAAAATTTGGACGATACATTAAGTATGTAATCTCTTGTTCCAAAGATTTTTTTACTGACCATTCTACCACCATGCATAATTATGTTGATAAACTTGGTACCTCTATAGGAATCCAAACACTTGCCTAGCTATTGTAGAAGGGACGGTTGGTAGGATTTGACCTTGTACCATCCTATTTTCCATGTATAGCATAAACCACCACGTCACATCAGTATTTGAGAAGGAAATAGTAGTCTCAAAACTTGCATTATTCCTCTCAATCACATTTGCAAAAGAAATATTATCCTTTTTATACAAAAAATAATGCTAGCAAGGATTCAAACTTAGGATCCTATTGATCCAATGACATAGGAAACACTCTCCTAGTCATAGTGGCCACCCTATACACTATATGAGGGCATGTTCCTTCTCCTTGAAGAAGAGAACTATGGATGATAATTAAAAAAGGGTGCTAAGCCAAAGTAAAAGCACACAAATAACCCTCGATTAAATTTAAAAAAATGTGGGTTTAAATTTTTAATAGTAGCAATTTTTTCTATTTTGAGCACTTATGTTTTAGGATCATCAACATCATGAGATTATAAGCTCTCCAGATTTTTTAATCTTTTTTTTAAATAAACAATGTAGAGTTTCTCCAACACTCTAAAAAAAATATATGATAAAAAATAGGGTAAAAGCTCCTTTTATTGCTTATGTGGAAATGGCTTATGAGACTTTGAGGAAGAAATCATCCTAGAATTCAAAACAAATTTTGGAGGCTTCGAATGATATTTATACATGATCAAGTCAGGTGGATCCATACCTACTCTAATGCCATAATAGAATTCACATCTATTTCCAAAAAGGAATAGAATTAATCAAATCACTCAAATATTATACATAAAGCATAAAAGGACGAAAAAGAAAATAAGATCCATAAAAGAATTTCTTACCTTATTATACCTATTTTTTAGGAATATCCTTGTCTAGTGCTTCATGATCACCCATGATCATTAAAATATTATCAATTTTAGATAATTATGAATACCACCTTGGTTTTTTTTTGAGCTTATTCTTTGTTCTATATTATCTTATTTGATGACGAGGAAACATCTATAGTAGGTGAAGAACTCAATAAATTCTTTTATAACACTTATAAAAGATCAAGAATGGGATACTTAGAAAAACCACTCCTTAAAAGTTACTCTATTTTTTAGGATATTAGTAATAGGAGAGAGAACAAGTGAGAAAATAATTGTTTGAAATGAAATACAAGTTTGCAAGTGTATATCCATAAGAAAATTCTTTAATATGTGGGGATACTTATATGAGTTAGAAACAAATAGGGAGTGGTATGTATGAGATAGATTGCATGTCTACAATCAAGGGAAGTCCACAAGGTATAAGAATATTTTTGTGTAAAAAAAATGGAAAATTTTTGTATGATGATTTAAGTGTATTTTTAATGATGTAACCCCAGAAATCCTTATAGAAATTTTGAATGTGAAAGAATAGTTGAATAAAATGTAGACTCTAGATGTGGTATTCTATATCGTGTTCAAAAATAGTTGAGCAAAATGTAGACTTTGGATGTGGGATTATATCATTGAAAAGGAAAATAAAAGGTGTATAGGAATAGGTTCTTAAGAATAAACATGAGTACTACCTAGGGAGTGAGGGGTATTAGACATGACAAGCAAAGTAAAACATAGAAAAAAAATAAAAAAATAGAAAACAAAAGGAAGAGTGATTAGTAAGGGGATAGACACCCTTATCAAGAGATACATACACACTTCAAGAAGGATGAATATACGAATGACTTGCCTAGAATCGAGTAAATTATCTATGCTTCACCTAACCTAGAAGGGTAAAAGTAAAAATATAACCAAGATGGAATCTATTTATAGGAGGGTTAATAAACAAAAAACTTATTATATGCATGCAAGATAAATATAGGTATTTGTTGTATTAATTCTTAAATAATGGTGATGGTGGTAGCTTGGATAGATGTGTCAATAATTTGTGGATTAGCTCTCATGAATATGTGTAGATATAGGCTAACAAAATAAATGATGCATAATAACGATATATTTACTTGGACTGATAAATTTGCACTATGAAACCCATATAAAAGGTTTCTTGTAGGTCATAGGGAATGGCTAGTATTGAATTTACATTTACACAAAATCTTCTTCATAAACTTTTGAATGCAAGTTGTGGCTATGCACTAACATTTAGATTTTTACATATGCTTGCTATCAATTACATTCTCAAATCCACACTCTACAAGGTGCTTATATGATATTTTTAAAAATTTCTCACCAAATTAGCTAAGGAAAATACTTGGAATCATGCCTTTAGATTTTAGATGTCTTTTTTATACTATCGCCTCTTTAGGGAAACATATTTCATCCACATCAATTTTTGAGTTTTGAAAACATAGTTAATTTTAGCATCATCATGGCTCTAATTAAATAACACTTTTTCACTTTTTACATTCCACTATCCTTATTTTTTTAAAGAGAATAGATCTAGTTTAAACATCATATTTGTGACAACATGGAATAAATGTTTAATTTAAAAAAAACATTCTTGTGTGTTTTCTATTATAAATAAAAATAAAAAAGAATAACAATAAATTTTATATTTAAAAATCAATTTAATAAAAGTAATGAAATATTTTTTACAATTGAAATCAAATTAATTAACTTAAAAAATTATTAAATTAATAGAACTAATTAAGTATACTCATTTTAGAAAAATAATTGATTTGAAAAAGACTTTAAAAGCAATTAACTAAATATATTTTAAAAGATTGTAATACCCAAAAAAATATATTCTAAACTTAATTCTATCTTTAAAAACTCAATACCTAAATTTAAAAATAACTAAAACAAAAATATAACTATAAAAATATAAATATAATATTGAATTAGAAATAAGCTAATTAATATTCATGATATGTGAGATTAGCAATTAAATATATTAAAAAAATAACCTATTAGAAATACTTATGAAAGCATAAATAAAAGTTTATAGAAATAGTTGGCCTTGTTATTTTGAATCACTTTCTCTACTAACCTAATATGATCAACCAAAAAAAATCCTTCCAATCCCTAAATTTTGACACTATTATAACCAATTAACAAGCTTTATCTTCCTCATTATAGACCCTCTAGTAGCTATAATTTAGATTAAAAATGGTGTAACAACATAATGGAAGGCAAATAAGGGAGAAAAATATATGTGGTAGGTTTTACCTTTTGTAATGCTTGTTAGAATCCCTATTATCTTGTCCACTCTATTGCATATTAAACTTCCTTTGGAACCTCCCATGTAAAATTTCAATATGGAATAGTATCGTTGAATCTTTATATACATATTTTAAATGTAATGGTAGACTTGAGAAATGATGAAATAGAGGAAGTAGAGGCGATTAGAAGAGAAGATATCTATTGTAGGATAATGAGGCAGACCATGCAAAATAAGTACACCATATTGATGATAACTAGAAGAAGCTTTGATTATATCTCCAGTGGATCCCAAATGGTTGTTAAGGATAATAAGATTTTGACGTGTCTCACATGTCTATTACATTGATAAAGGCTCCACAAGGTTGTAATGTTGGAATATGTATAGAAGCACAACAAAGAATTTACTAAGAAAAAGAACAAAGATATTAACATTTGACAAAAAGAGTTAAATGCCTTTATGGTGGAAAGCTTAGTACATGGTGAAAAATGCAAGTGCTTTTTTGAAGGAGAAACAAAGAAAAAAATATGATGAGGTTCCAAATAATAAAGGATGCCTACATTTACAACTATATCAACTTGAGGAAAAAGCATCATTTGAAAATAACAAACCTTAAAATAATTGAAGGTATATTTTTCTCTCAGAGGACCATAAGATAATCCATAAATACATATAATACCAATAATAAAGATAGGTTTATCTAACTAGTAAAATAGTCCTTACTAGCTTAGAAAACTTTAGTCACCTAAAAAAAAACATCTTAAAATTACTTTAAATGTATTGCATATCGATATAAATAATATAACATCTATTTTATCAAATGACATTATCTTAGCCAGTTAAATTTATCAAAATTTAAGGAGGATACTAAGGTTTGAATCTGTTAACTAACACATGCATAATTGTCAAGTTATCATAATACCACTATGTGATCATGGTGTAATACGAGTCTTGTTTCAATCCCATATAACCCATTTTAAAAATATATAGCATCTCTCCTACCATGTTAGGTACTAGGGAATAAACTAGAAAATCTATCATTTAAAATTACACATAATGAGCCAATCACATAATATAAGATAAAAAATTTAAGGATGAAAGCACAATAGAAAAACTTCATGAATATCGAAACAAAAAATGCTCAAGTCTTTACCATAAAAGGTTACAACAAAAGTAATTGAAAAATTATCCCAAATTTTAAGTAAGATTGTATCATAAATTTTACACCTGACTTGAGTCTTAGCCATCTCCTATATCATATAGTTATTTATATGTTTGTATGAATAATAAAAGACTTACAAGATTTACATTGTGGCTTCTTACCCTTCCAATAGTGTTTGCACAAGTTTCCTAAAATTCCCAACATATGGGAATTTTGTATGACATGTAACTTGGTGTTATATAGTGCATATCACTTAAAACAAACTCATATGATATCTATCTTAGAGTTACATATGTTATGTCACTCTAAAATGTTCATAGAAAGGCTATCTATAAGATATGTCAAAAGAACTTCCTCATGTATGAATGAGTGACACCTTATTTATAGAGTGTAGGAAAATGATTCTTCTTGCAAATATCATTCTCATAAATGAGGATAATAAATATTTATCCAAGTCCTAGGTTTAGCTTAAGGGTAAATAAAAATTAACAACTCTTTTGTGTTGTCATTATTGTTATGTGGAAGTTAATGTGGATTTGTTTCCTAAATATGCTCATTAAATAAAACTTAGAATATCAAGATATTTCTAGTAAATACTAAGCACATTAGCCCATTATATATTTCAAAACAACCTACAATATATACAAGTAATTAGTATCAAAAGAAAACTAAGTGCAACGGGATACATTAGTAATGTGTTTCTTCTATATCAAAAGTACAAAGGCATCATAATCTCTCTAGAAATCATTTTCATCTTCATATACATGTAAGGGGAACCATCTTCATTTAATTGTATAAGTTATAGATGCAATAACTAATATAATATATTAAAAAAATCTAATGAACTTTTATATTAACCTCAAATATTTTCAGTAAAGCAAGCTATAGTGTATTACAACTACTCCATCATAAAAATTATTGTTGTCATTATAAGCATGCAAGGTAAACCATATCCAAATGATTTTGGCATATCTATAATAAATAACTGAATTTTATGTAGTGTTATTTTCACTTCATTATTTATTACGTGGATAGGCGTCCTACAATGGCATTCAGGAAGGTCAGCCACACCGTAAACAATATTAATATTTTATTAAAAAAATCGACATTAAGAAAATTATCCGTCGACATTAAGGGTTACGGTGGATTTAAAATATTTAAAAAATATTTAAATTAAAATGGTGTCCAAACTTTCTAATATTATTTGCTTCTTTCCTCAAAGTTTTCTCTCAGCATCTCTGAAACCCTAAGTTTTTGCAGGAGCAACACACAGCGCCAGGCGAACATGGTTCTATTGCTACAAAAAAAGTAACATCACAGGTACATTTTCTATCTCTCTTGCGCTATGTATTCTGTATTCTGTTTTTGTTAATTACATTTAAATAATTTTGTAGTTCATCGATTAATATTCTAGATCAAAAAACCTTTTTAATTTATTTCATTCAAAACATTTAAACTTCAAAAACATCCAACAGTTCAAGTCGCATTTTGTGTCATATTGTGCAATCGCCAAAATAGGCAATGCAAACACGGTCGACAACATAACATACCCATTTTCAAAGTTACTTCAAGGTTTTTATAACATGCACAAAATATTTAAAGAAAAAAATCCAAAAGTGAACTGTAGACTTGCGGACTACTATTGACCAAACAATGTCGGAGAGAAAATGTTGTTTAATGGTATTTTTGACACCAACGAAGCCCGCAAAAACTCTAATACCTGTTAAAACTATGCATTCATGATTATACAAATGTAAAATAAATATTAAAGCAAGACAAAGGAGGTAGAAAAATAAGCTAGACCTTATTGGGACTGAGGCTTGCAGTTCTCTCTTCAAACTGAGACATATCCCTGACCTTCAAGCAATTTAAAGTTTTTTATAATAATTTTTTTTTAATTTTTAATCAACTCAATATTCGATTAAAATTTAACTTGACCAACTCAATATTTTGTGGTTTCAACATCATAATTTTATTTTATAAATGGCCAAGCCATTACCCTTTTAGTTAATTTAATTTAATTGAGGACCAGACTTTTGGGAACTACAGGAAGAGCCTTGGGCTTCTCTTACTTTTTACTAAATATTAGTAGAGTTTTCTCATGGCAGGTTCAGAACGAACAATGCTATCCTAGCTATAGGCTTAACATACATAACACCACTAGGCTTATTATATTTAACATAGTATATTCGTACTATTTAATCCAATAGTCTGCTAGGAAGTACCCACAGAATATTCAATAATAAAATTATCGTGGATGCAAATGTATATATAATAGTATTATGATCTATTAACATGTATTGATTGACAACATGGATACTCTATGTGGAAACAAGTATTGCCCTAAATGATGTATAATATATAGAGGTTTTTAAAGCTACTTTTTATACACTATTTCACTAAGATGTTTTTCAATTTCATAATATTCTCGAACTAATTACTCGAATGCCCATTAATTTCACTATTTCTATCATGAATATTATTGTCATTTCTTCTTTAAAAATTAATAAGTTAGCCTTCTAATTTTGATTTAGTAATCAATTTATCGGTCATATTTGTCCTTCATTACCACCAGACCCTAAGACTATTGTTATTGATTAGGTTTTTATGTACTATGACTAATATTGGATAAGGTATTCCGATAGGAAGGAGATAGTGAAGAACAAAAAATATTTCGTCAACTTCTTACAAATATCAGAGATGCAAATCCAACTATTGATGACTGGCAATTATTGATGAGAAGGACCAATACATCATTAGATGCAACTACAATAGAAGAATTTGACAATAGCTTCCATCTATTTGCCACGAATGAGAATGTGCATAATCATAACAGGAGACAATTGTTAAAATCAAAATATCCTGTTGGACGTACTATTGCAACAAAAGGGGAAAAAACTAATCCAGGAGGAGGTGATAATGAATAACTTGAAGTTGAGTTACTAATTGCAAAAAATGCAAGAGTTATGTTAACAGCCAACTTATGGACTGAAGTTGAACTTGTTAATGGTACATTAGGCTATATTCGAAATATAATCTATAAACCTTGAAGGTCTTCACTAGATCAACCAACATATATTTTGGTCGAGTTCGATAACTACACAGGGATAGTATTTGATGATACATCTCCTCGAATTATTCCAATTACACTAGTAGAAAAGGGAAAGATAAGACAACTTCCATTAAAATTAGCTTGGGGATTGACAATTCATAAGTCACAAGGTTTAACACTGAATAAAGCAACAATTAACATAGGACAAACATAAATACAAGGTCTAACTTTTGTTGCCATTTCAAAAGTTAAGGGATTGGAAGGACTTAGAATAATACCACCCTTTTCATATGATCGATATGAAAAACTGAAGTCAGAAAAAGGAGTTGCTAAGAGAAAGGAAGAAGAAGAGCGACTAAAGTCTTTGGAGCTTAAATGATTGGCTCTAGCCAATCTATGAAATAATAAGGTGTTTATCAACATCAATATTTGAAATAATAAGGTGTTTATCAACACCGCCTATTGGGATTCAAATTTGTTATCACTTGAGCATTTTCATCTCACTCAAAGCTATTTTAAATATTTTTGGCATGTTATATTTATCAATACATTTATAAATATATTTTAAAAAATGTCATCGAAAAATATTTTAATATAATAATTGTGCGGTCGCGGGTGCTACTAGCTTAGATATATAAAATATATATATCTATAAACGTCGAGAGTTATCAATCTCGGTGTTTATCTCATTTCTTGGGGGTGTGATAGATAGACGCCTCGAGATTGATAACTCTCGGTATTTATAGATATATATTTTATATATCTAAGTTTATCAAATAGTCCTACAATGATTGATAATCAATTTTCCATTCTATAAAACAAAATGTAAAAGGGAAAAACTATAATTTATCATGTAAAATTTCTAATATCCAATTACCATATTAGAAATGCAAGCAACAATACAAATTTCCCTGATCAAATACTCTGATTTAAAAATAAAGAATTCATTTTCATGTTTTAGTATGATTCCAAAGGAAATAATCTAATCGTACTTAAAATTGATTTTGCATCAAATAATAAACATATAAAATCTACTAACAATAGATTGAGATAGAGTTAATATAAATTTAAGAGACTTTTCAAGCTATATTGTCATTAGGCCATGTAAGGTAGTTTTATTGTCCATGAATGAAAATATAGAAAATATTTGTACCTAGTTTGAACTGCTAAGAACATATGTCTCATCTATTGGTTGATCATAATAATTACAACTAGGATATCAAACAAGGATAAATTATTCATCAAATGGCATTAGTTTAACCGGTTACATTCCTCAATTATTAAGGAAGATGCCCAGATTCGAATCTTAATTGCCAAACTATTGTAATACTCCTATGTGGTAATGATGTAGTCTGTTTCAATCTCAAATAAAAAAATTTAAAAGTACAACTTTTTCATGCTCAAAACTATCCATTGTTCTAAATTGTAAAAAGAAATAAATTAAATATCCATCATGCTAAAATATATATATATTTTTTTGATTACATAGGGGAGTTGGTCACAACCACACTATTTTTAGTAACCGATAAGTGCAGGGTTCAAACCAAAGGGGCTGCTTCCACCAAATCTATTCCACTTTGTTATTGTGGACCCAACATCAAGGAAACTTTGTTATTGTTGACCCGACATCAAGGGAACCTACGGTCGCCTGTTTCAATCTCAAATAACAAATTTAAAAAAATATAACTTTGTCATGCTCAAAACTATCCATTACTCCAATTGTAAAAGGAAATAAATTAAATATCCATGATGCTGAAATATATATAGATTTTTTCATTTACATAGGAGAGTTGATCACAACCACACTATTTTAGTAACTCACAAGTGCAGGGTTCAAACTACAGGGGCTACTTTGATCAAACCTATTTTGCTTCGTTATTGTTGATCCGGTGTGAAGGAAATCACCGGTCGCTCAAGATTTATATTGTCATCGTTGTCTAACATGCACTCAGAAAATTCAGATCAAACTACTAGCTTTGCAAGCAAGCTACCCCAAAGTTTGAACCTTGGTGTCTTTTTGGTAAATGCCTAGCTAGACAAGCACTTACCAATCCACCTAAAATATAATTATACACTAGTCAAGTGGATACTAAATTAAATGTAAAATAGTTCTTAAACAATAATATTGTAAAAATCATGATAAAATATAAAATTATTTAGTTGAGCAATAGCCTTATTTAACTAGCAATAGCCCTCTCTTTAATGTTTTAAGGGAATAATGTCATAAAAAAAACCTTTCTCACTTGGCAAGACAAAAAAAAATGATATACCTTTGATTATAGGATTTCAATATAAATTTACTAATAAGTTTGATCCATGTTGTTGATTTTAAAAATATCTATCATAAAATAAATGTCAAAGTACCTTTTCATTATATGATGTATTCTTCGTCTTAAAGTGATCTTAGCTCAAGTAAAGATCTACAATAATCTTGTGTTGTAAAAAATCTATAAGTAACATGAATTTGTACATATTTATAGTATGGTTTGGAAAGATCTACAATAATCTTGTGTTGTAAAAAATCTATAAGTAACATGAATTTGTACATATTTATAGTATGGTTTGGAAATTGATAAAATTATAAAACCAAAAGAACTTTGTTTAAATAAACCTTTCAAATCTCTTAAATTCAAAATTTTTTAAATTTATGAAACTTTTAAGGATGATTATTATAAATATTGTTTATGTGTAGACACATTAATTATATATTGTTGAAATTTTATCTAAATACCTTTGTTCGAACTATGAGGAGGGTAGCCGCTATTTTCTCCGAGGAAGATGACCCTAGTTGCGCTTCGTATTACTTTGAAAAATAAAAAAATTATTAAAATACAAACAATACAATACCACTTTAAACAATGTTTTATCAATTAAAACATACACTAAATTTCCACTAAGTACAACCCCTTAGGATTTTAAAAATTACCTTAAAAATATTATGAATTGAAATAAATACGAAGGTGATTCAGATAACTATTGAATTCCTTACAACATGTAGTATGATTAATAAAGTCTTTGATATTATCAAGCGTAAGATAAAGGCTTTGTCTCAAAAAGCCATTAATGAAAATAAAATATAAATTACTTCCTTATTGTTTATAAAAGTAAACTAATAGTTGGGTGACATTTTTTATTAATAGGAATCTCAAAGGCTAAATTGTTGTTTTGAAAGGATTTTTATAAGTTAAAGAGCTTATTTGTTTAAAATTGTTTGGATGGAGATTAAAAATCAAATAGAGAAGACATTAAAAAATTTAGTGTGGTAATGATTATTTCAACTTCAATAATGATATAACCAACTCTCTACCTATAAAATTTTCCTTAGAATCAAGTAATATAGAATACCTTTCTTAATGGTGAAATATTTTATCTATCAATAAAGGAAATCTAAATTTCATCTAAGAACACCTCATCAACCCTTTAAATACCTCTAGTTTAAACTTTTAGAGGAATCCATTAATAAATAAATTTACCTTTGGCAAATAATTGGTAGTCTTATAAAAACTCATTGCTAGAAATTTATAGTCCAATAAAAGAATACCAACTACTCTAATGTGATAATTAGAATTATTACAATCACTTACATATAGAATAACCATGAATGTTAATATTCAATAACAAAAGGTATTTTATTTAAGTTAAAAATATAAAATTATGTACATTGATATAAAGCAAGAATAACTACTCCTTAACATACCTATGGGGTTGGAAGTGCATTTAAATATTATGACAACTACTAAATTTTCTAGTAAATAAATAATAATATTTAAGAATAAAAAATAAATCAAGAATATAGAATAAACAAACATATCTTTTAGAGTCACATATCAAAGGTCCTTGTATGCATGTGTATCCTATATGTTTCTCGTGCAATCCCTCCAAGTAAGAATAAGACTAAGGGAAGGAGGAGTTGGGGGAGGCCTCAGTAAAGATGTGGGGGCAGGGAGTCTTTCTATTAGGACGGTCAGAAGATTTTTTATTTCATTGGCTAAGAATAAAGCCCTCCATGAAGTTGAACACGATAAGCAATCATCCTTAAATGGGATCCTTAGAGTAGGATTGATCCCAAATGTAGTTAATAAATAAAATTTCTCTCCTTTCATATGCGGAGGGAGGGACAATAAGAAAAAAGCTACTCTTGTGGTAAAAATTCATAATCTAAATATTCTACTAATTTGAGAGATAAAATGATTAGCTATAAAAGTGATGAAAGTAAAGTGCATAAAGGATGAGATTTTTTTGGGTCTTGATGCTATAGGAGCCTCGAGAGGAGTGGCCACAAGGTGAAATGAAAAATAGTTTAGGCTAACCAAATTTGCATTGCTTGACTCAAGAGTAGGGACTGGATTCTTTTTAGTAGAGCTTGGGGAAATAGTGATAGTGGTTAACATTTATGTCCCCTATAAAGACAAGATGCAGTATTAGGATAAGCTTATAGATCATAATTTTCTAGAATTTGATAATTTAATTTTAGGAGGTGATTTAAATTTAACTCTTTCTAGAAGTGAAATGAGAGGTACTACTACCAAAAATGATCCACTAGCTGATTACTTTATCCCAAAGTTTCAAGCCAAGGGGATGGTAGACCTGGAACCTATAAAGTTGGTCCCAAATTGGAGAAACATGAGAACAATGGTTGATAGAATTTCTAAGAGACTTGAAAGATTCTTAGTAATTGATAATTTGGTAAATGATATTTATAGATTGAATGTTGGAATATTTTCAACATTGCCTCCTTAGTCATAAGTATTAAGTCCTAGTATTTAGTTTTAGTTTAATGTTTTGATTTACATATTTCTAGTTAATTTGATTAGCATACATTGAGGTTTTGGATTGGTTGGTCAATGTTTGACCATAGTCCAAGATTAAAATGTTGTTAATATAAGAGCTATCTTTAAGTTAGTTTGTTGTAATAAGTTTGAGAGAATTTCTCTCAACCACCGTGTCTATTTTTAGTTTTTTCAATAACTATAAAACTATGTAATGCATTGTTGATCAATAGAACAATTTCACTATTTTTTCTTATTTGGTATCAGAGCAGGTTTGCTTAGATGGATCAAAACCTATGGAGAGTGGCGTGAAGAGATCTGAAGCACACACTTTATTAGAGAAACTCAAGTGGCCAGCACTCAACAGAGTTGCAAGGAAGAGCTTGAGGAAATCATTAATATATCATGTATCTTGAGGTATTTGATTATGAAATTTTGAGGGTTGTTAGATAATTGTATCAATAGGATGTCAAAATTTTAGGTGATTTGAAGCTAATTTGATTATTTTATTATAATTTTGAGTTTTTCAATAAAATGGTTGTATAAGGTGGAATACAGGGTATTTGCTTCTCAAATATTGGGAGAAATATTATTTAGATAAAATCATAATTCAGACAAAATTTCAAGTTATTTGGATCTGTATTGATTGATTTGTGTGAATATTGATTTTTTCTTCAAAAATCCTAGATCTAAAATTGTGATAAAAAATGAAAAAAGTAAATGATCACATATTTTTCACATTTGTGAATTTTCTTCCAAAATTTAGAGGGTTTTCAGACTATTTTCTCAGAAATACAGAGTTTAATTTTAATTTTTTTTGGAGCTGTATGGATTGATTTATGTGAAAACATTGAAGTTGCCTCAAAAACACTCTAAGATCTAGAAAGGGCAAAAGTAAATTGATCACATATTTCTCATTTGTGTGAATTTGCTTCTGAAATTTAGTGGGTTTTTAGATAATTATATCAAAAGTCTACAGAAAAGGAGTGGTTGAGAGCTAGGTGGAATATTTATGAGTGGTGGATTACAAAATAGCCACCATGTATAAAGAATTGGAAGTGCCCAAATTTAACGGAGATAATTATGCTATTTGGAGCATAATGATGAAGACCTTCTTGAAGGCTCAAGACTTATAGGATATAGTTCAAGAAGGCTACGAGAAACCCACTTGGAGCAAGCTACAAGGTGAGGAGAGAAAATATAAGGAGAAGCAATATGTAAATTGCTTAGCTCTTATGGATTTGAGGAGAGGAATGGAAAAGAAATGTTTTTCCTCTAATTGCCAATTGTAGATCAGCTGCAATGGAATGGCAAGTGTTGAAGGATGCTTATGGTTTTGATGCAGACTCCCATAAATCCATGTGTGAAAATCATGAAGATTGTTTAATCAAGGAGGAGCCTTGCTTCCTTGAAGAAGTTTCTGAATTAGATCATTTTGAAGGAGTTTTTGAAGAGTCTTTTCAAGACTCATATGAAGACATACATTATTATGATGGTGAATTCTTCCTTGAAGAGGAAGACATGTTTAAATAAAAGAGTGATGATGAACTTCTTGAAGATAAGAGAGACGAAGATGAGGAATCCCTTCATGGAGAAGAGGATGAGAAGGCTAAGGAGCCTTGTATAGCTCTCATTGGAGAGGGTTATTATGAGACACCCATAGTTGCAGACATGTCTTGTAATGGCATGGAAAATTGTAATAGTCAATTATTTATTTTAGGAGGAGAAAAATATGAAAAGAAAAATTGTACTAATAATTTTTTTGCAGGAATGACATGCTTGGAAAGCATTCACATTGATAGCAAAGAGGATGTATGTCTCAATGGAGATACAATTGCTCAAGGAACTTGTAGTGAAGACCACTCAAAAGTGGAAGAAGACTTTGAAGATGAAGGACGAGAAACACTCACATTGGAGTGTTCCTTGCTTGAAGACCATCAAAGTGAAATGTATGGTGAAGAATATCTCATGGAGGAGATAAACGAAGAGTGTATTATGGAGAATACATCTACAATTCTCATGAAGGAGAATAAATAAGATGATGATGGAGAAGCAATGTTTATGGATCATCATTGACCTAAAGATCATTCAATTGGAATGGATGTGTGCTCTCTTGAAAGAACAAATGAAGTGATGTGGGATGTTGATCCACAAGAAAATTTTGATGAAGAGGAGATGGAAGTTTAGGCTTATTGTTTGAAGATCACTCATCAAGGGTGAAGGATGTGTTGTGTGAAGAAAATAACACACAAGACTCTCTCATTTGGGATATGAAAAGTGAGAGGGCAAATGGGATAGAAACAGAAAATGGAAATGAGATTGTTGATTTTCTTATTGTAATGGCAAAGGAAACATCACTCATGGATGAATATCACTCACTTGGAGTGACTACATTGCAGAAAGAGAGTTGTATTGAAAAGGCAACTATGTATGATTGCTTGAATGAATGGTGTTTCAACACACCAACATGGATTGAACAAAGGAGGAGAAATCTTAGTGAAGAGTTGATGGTTGATCTTGAAGCACCATACAATAAAGGAGAATTGCTACAAAATAGCTTTATGGGAAGCACCAAATCTACTCATACTAAAGCTAATGTTTTTATGATTAATGATTTGTTTTTTGTGAGTAGGAATGCAAATAAATATGATTGTCTCATTGAGACAACTTTGATAAAGAGTCTTCTTGGAGAGAAGATAGTGATGGAGAACTTGGGTCACATGGATCAAAATGATGTGTTCAAAATTCCTTGGGATAAGGATTCTTGTAAAGTCATTTTTTTGAGAGAATATTTGTGTGAGGAGCAACTTTATGTTGCATATGTAATTGGTCATTATATGGCCATATTTTTTGTGATTTTTTGTGTTGAAATATGTGAAATAATTGTATGGTATAATCATCTATGTGAGATGATTAATTGTAAATACTCATGTGGAGTATTGTTTAGTGTTGAATATGTAAAAGAAGATCAAAATGTGAGAGCATGGTTTAAAGACCATAATGATAAATATGTAAGAGAGTGGTTGTTGAAAACCACAAGAGGAGATAATTTTGTTGAAGGGGGAGCTAATCAACAAAAGAAGGCACTCAAGCATTATAGGTAATCCCACATAAAGAGTGGAAGGAGTGCCACCATAAGTATTTTGTAAATTCTGATTTCTTGATTCAAGATTGGAGGAAACGTAAGAGAAATATTTTCTTCCAACTCTATGATGCTTAAAGAACTCATGCATGAGTGTCTTTAGCATCAAGGGGGAGAATGTTGGAATATTTTCAACATTGTCTCCTTAGTCCTAAGTATTAAGTATTAGTATTTGGTTTTAGTTTAATGTTTTGATTTACATATTTCTAGTAAATTTGATTAGCATCCGTTGAGGTTTTGGCTTGGTTGGTCAATGTTTGACCATAGTCCAAGATTAGAATGTTGTTAGGATAAGAGATATATTTAAGTTAGTTTGTTGTAATAAGTTTGAGAGGATTTCTCTCAACCACCATGTCTATTTTTAGTTCTTTCAAGAACTATAAAACTATGTAATGCATTGTTGATCAATAGAACAATTTCACCATTTTTTCTCATTGAAGTCTTGGATTGAAGTTAGAGGAGACTCTGATAACTCCCCCATCATGCTTCTTATAGTAAAAGAGGAGGAAAAAACATATTCTCATTTTAAATTCAATTTTGAGTGGCTAAAAGAGGATAACTTTATAACTTTAGTCAAGTTAGAATGGGTGAAGTTTGATCCTAGTCTGAGAGAATCTGCTAGTATTCAATTTACAATAAATCTACAAAGGGTTAAGGCAATAGTGGTTTAGTGTGCCTATAAAAATGAATTGATGAATGAGCAAAAACTAAGGGAGATTAAGGAGAAACTTGCAGTGTATCCAATAAATGACTTTGAATAAGAATTGGATTAGGAAATAAGGCTTAAGTATAAAAGTTTAGAACAAGATAAGAGAAGTTTATTAGTAGAGATAGAAGTGTGGTGGAGACTCAAAATTAGAGCACTCTGGATTGCAAATGGGGATGAGAACACTAAATTTTTCTATAGCTTCACAAATTATAGGAAATAATAGAATACAATTTGGGAGCTATAATAACAAGATGGAAGTAATGTCTCCTTTAAAAGAATAGCAACCATGGGAGTAAGGTATTTTTGTCAACTATACAAGAATCTTGGTCAAGTCAAGATAGCTGAAATAGTTATAATAGATTCCCTCTTTCCTAGATTTATATATGAGAAATACAATGGTGAGTTGGTTCAAGAAATCTCAAAGGAGGAGCTCAAAGCTATTTTAACCTCCTTCCAAAAAGGTAAGAGTCTAGGACTTGATGACTAGACTATGGAATTCTCTCTTGGGATCTATGACCTTTTGGAGTCTGACCTACTCAAGGTTGTGGAGGATTCTAGGTAGACAAGAGGGATAAATATAATCTTGAACTCTACCTTCATTGCTCTTATTTCAAAAAAGGATAATATTTCTTCCTTTGACGATTTTAGAGAAAAATTAATTGCATAAAGAATTAAAAGGTTTCTCTTTTCTTCTATATCTATTGAGTAGTTAGGGTTCCTACATGGTAGACAGATTCATGAAGCAATTGGTGATGCTTAAGAAAGTATTCATATCATAAAATCAAATAAATTATCAGTAATACTGATGATGTTAAATCTATAAAAGTATCTTGATAGAGTAAATTGGCTATTTTTAAGAATGATAGTCACTCATATTGGGTTTTGTATGCAAATGGTGAACTAGATTATGGGATTTATTTGTTGTATTTATTTTGTAGTTTTAGTTAATGGGTTGACCTCTTAGTTATTTAGAGCTTCTCAAGGGATAAAACAATATTGTCCCTTGTCATTGCTATTGTTTTTTCTAGTAGTTGAGGGATTAAGTAGGTGCATTTTAAAATACAAGAGGGTAGAAGAAATAAAGGGAATTAGAATAGGTAGAATAGTGGAATTCACCCATCTAATTTTTATGAATGATGTTCTCCTTTTCATAAATGGAACAATAAGAGCTATAGATAAGTTGAACCAATATTAAATATTTTTTTCCTAGCCACATATATGCATATTAATGCATAGAAGTAAAGCATCTATTTTAACCATGTGGATCAAAATCAAACCATATTAATAGGCCAACTTTTCTCCTTTAATATATTTGATATTCAAGAGGGATTTAAATATATAGGGTTCTTTTTAAAACCCAATAACTACACTAAACATGATTATAATTGGTTGATAAAGAAAGTGGAAGGAGGAATTAATATATGATGCAACAAATGGCTCTCATTGGGGGGCATTGACTTTGGTCAAGTCAGTGCTAGAGGCAATACCAATATATTGGTAGTCCTTGGCTCATATACCAAATGGAGTTTTGGACAAAATTAGAATGTTAAGCTATAGGTTTTTATGAATAAAAAAAGGTAAAGGGAAGCTATTCCCTTGGTTAATGGTAATCCTTAATCAAGCCTAATGAAAATGAAGGATGGGAACTTAAGAACTTCTTCCTATTTAGCAAGGCTCTAGAAACCAAGTGTGTTTGGAAGACAATATCAAAGGTAGGATTATGGAATAATACCATACAAAAAAAGTATTTAGTGCCACTCATAGTTGAGGAGTGGATAAGGGTCCCGATGAAGTAAACCCATTATGTTTCAATATGTTGAAAGGAAATAACTTAGGCTTTTTATATTGTAGGCAATCATTGACTTACCTAGAAAATGGGGATGGTTCAAGGATAAGACTAGGCTTAAACCCTTGTATTGGTTATGATGGTATGCAAAAATTTCCAAATAATGTAATTCAGAACCTAAGAGCTTAGGGGATTAGAACTCTTATCCGAGCATCTAACCCAAAATCATCTACAAACTAGAGATAGGGATAGAAGGAAGCAATGATGTTAAGACTTTAGGTCCAGGAGGCACACCGATGGGAAGAATATACGGGGAGATTTAAAGTTATACATATTGAGTTATAAGAGGAAACTTATCAATTGGTATCGACAAATAATGGAGATACGAGGGAGTACACTTCAAATTTGGGGTATAAGCCTCAATTGGAAGATATAAATGACAATTCAACATGGTGGTGGATATCACTCTAGAAGCTAAAATCCCTATTGAATATGAGATTGTTCCTATGGCTTGCCATGAAAAATATTTTTTTTACATGGGAGGTATTATAGAAGAGGAGTTGGAATGATCTAGGAATTAGTTACCATTTATGTAAGTCAGACAATGAAACAATTGATCATTTACTAGTAACTTACTCCTTTACTAGATAGGTTTGGAGGCAAGTTGTAACATAGTTAAAGCTTCCTATAGGATGGAAAGAAGATTCCCTAGGAAAGTGCTTGAAGTTTTGGTTTAAAAATAGGTCATACAAAGGTTTTGTAGCTCTAAAATTGCTTGTGTCATGGGAAGTATGGTTATTTAGGGATGCAAAAATATTTCAAGTTTAGGAGAAGCCTACTTGGTAGATCTCCTCTCAAGTCATCAAAAGTTTCAATAACTATAAGGTTTTGGTAGCAACAGATATAATAAGACAAATCACCCCTTCAAAGATAAATAAATCAAGGGCTTGCAAATTTTTTATGGGACAAGACAGGGGGTCCCTAGAATTTGTGGAGCAGGAGGATTACTATATATTTTTTACTCTCATTATTTCAAATTAAATGTTGGATTGGGAGAAGGTTCCAATAATTATGTTAAAATTATGACACTCAAATTGTTTATTCAATCAGCAGGATCAAAAGGAATACAAAAATTCCAAATTTATGGAGACTCATAGGTGATAATAAACTGGATACTTGGTGTTTTCAAGATAAAAAATATGGTTCTACAACCCATATTCTCTCAAATAAAAGAAGTTGTGGATCAAAGTGAAGCTTTTATTTTTGGCATATTTATAGAGAACTGAATACGAAAGTAGATAAACTCTCAAAGAAGGGGATTTATATTAAACCAAGTATGTGCTTAGTATAGGAATTCAATGAGGGCAATCCACTGTAGTTGGTCCATATCTCTATCTAGAGGGATTAATCCACTCCAATTAAAGAATTTTTTTTTTAAAGAATTCAAAATTCAGCGATTTAAAGGATATTGGTTGAAAATTTGGAAAGGTGTATAAGGATAGAACTTAACTTGATAGAGATAGCTAATTATGATGTATATGCAACTTGATTTTTAGGTCATTGTTGAAGCATTGAAGAAATGCCAAAAAGGCATATGAAGAATCTAATTTCATATTTTCTCAATATGAAAATACAACGTTTTCTTTTTGAGGAAAAAACACCATAAAAATAACTTTATCAATATTACTAGTTAAAATGTTATAAAATAATATAATGAATATATTAAACTTTATTCAATGTTTACACAAAATAAATTCCTCAAGATTAATAACCTTATTACAATTGATTTGAATAAAATTATAGTATAATGTGTGGTTTTATAACTTCTTGATATTAAATATATTTATTATGCTAAATATTTATTCTAAATATAACATCAAGCTATTTTTTTAGCTTTTGCCTTTCCATTTAATCATCTGCTTTACAAGGTCTCTCTACTTAAAATAAAAAACATTCTTTTTCAAAAGGTCATCCAAAAATATCTATCCTCATAAGTTATTTAGAAAATTCAAAATATTAACCCATATATATGACTTTATTGTTTTCTTAATTCAATGTTGATCCCCCCCCCCCCCCCCCCCCCCCCCCCCCCCCCCCCCCCCCCCCCCCCCCCCCCCCCCCCCCCGCCCCCCCCCCCCCCCCCCCCCCCCCCCCCCCCGCGCCCCCGGCCCCCGCCCCCCCCCCCCCCCCCCCCCCCGCCCCCCCCCCCCCCCCCCCCCCCCCCCCCCCCCCCCCCCCCCCCCCCCCCCCCCCCCCCCCCCCCCCCGCCCCCCCCCCCCCCCCCCCGCCCCCCCCGCCCCCCCCCCCCCGCGCCCCCCCCCCCCGCCCCCCCCCCCCCCCCCCCCCCCCCCCCCCCCCCCCCCCCCCCCCCCCCCCCCCCCCCCCCCCCCCCCCCCCCCGGCGCGCCCCCCCCCCCCCCCCCCCCCCCCCCCCCCCCCCCCCCCCCCCCCCCCCCCCCCCCCCCGCCCCCCCCCCCCCCCCCCCCCCCCCCCCCCCCCCCCCCCCCCCCCCCCCCCCCCCCCCCCCCCCCCCCCCCCCCCCCCCCCCCCCCCCCCCCCCCCCCCCCCCCCCCCCCCCCCCCCCCCCCCCCCCCCCCCCCCCCCCCCCCCCCCCCCCCCCCCCCCCCCCCCCCCCCCCCCCCCCCCCGCCCCCCGCCCCCCCCCCCCCCCCCCCCCCCCCCCCCCCCCCCCCCCCCCCCCCCCCCCCCCCCCCCCCCCCCCCCCGCCCCCCCCCCCCCCCCCCCCCCCCCCCCCCCCCCCCCCCCCCCCCCCCCCCCCCCCCCCCCCCCCCCCCCCCCCCCCCCCCCCCCCCCCCCCCCCCCCCCCCCCCCCCCCCCCCCCCCCCCCCCCCCCCCCCCCCCCCCCCCCCCCCCCCCCCCCCCCCCCCCCCCCCCCCCCCCCCCCCCCCCCCCCCCCCCCCCCCCCCCCCCCCCCCCCCCCCCCCCCCCCCCCCCCCCCCCCCCCCCCCCCCCCCCCCCCCCCCCCCCCCCCCCCCCCCCCCCCCCCCCCCCCCCCCCCCCCCCCCCCCCCCCCCCCCCCCCCCCCCCCCCCCCCCCCCCCCCCCCCCCCCCCCCCCCCCCCCCCCCCCCCCCCCCCCCCCCCCCCCCCCCCCCCCCCCCCCCCCCCCCCCCCCCCCCCCCCCCCCCCCCCCCCCCCCCCCCCCCCCCCCCCCCCCCCCCCCCCCCCCCCCCCCCCCCCCCCCCCCCCCCCCCCCCCCCCGCCCCCCCCCCCCCCCCCCCCCCCCCCCCCCCCCCCCCCCCCCCCCCCCCCCCCCCCCCCCCCCCCCCCCCCCCCCCCCCCCCCCCCCCCCCCCCCCCCCCCCCCCCCCCCCCCCCCCCCCCCCCCCCCCCCCCCCCCCCCCCCCCCGCCCCCCCCGCCCCCCCCCCCCCCCGCCCCCCCCGCCCCCCCCCCCCCCCCCCCGCCGCCCCCCCCCCCCCCCCCCCCCCCCCCCCCCCCCCCCCCCCCCCCCCCCCCCGCCCCCCCCCCCCCCCCCCCCCCCCCCCCCCCCCCCCCCCCCCCCCCCCCCCCCCCCCCCCCCCCCCCCCCCCCCCCCCCCCCCCCCCCCCCCCCCCCCCCCCCCCCCCCCCCCCCCCCCCCCCCCCCCCCCCCCCCCCCCCCCCCCCCCCCCCCCCCCCCCCCCCCCCCCCCCCCCCCCCCCCCCCCCCCCCCCCCCCCCCCCCCCCCCCCCCCCCCCCCCCCCCCCCCCCCCCCCCCCCCCCCCCCCCCCCCCCCCCCCCCCCCCCCCCCCCCCCCCCCCCCCCCCCCCCCCCCCCCCCCCCCCCCCCCCCCCCCCCCCCCCCCCCCCCCCCCCCCCCCCCCCCCCCCCCCCCCCCCCCCCCCCCCCCCCCCCTCCCCCCCCCGCGCCCCCCCGCCCCCCCCCCCCCCCCTCCCCCCCCCCCCCCCCCCCCCCCCCCCCCCCCCCCCCCCCCCCCCCCCCCCCCCCCCCCCCGCCCCCCCCCCCCCCCCCCCCCCCCCCCCCCCCCCCCCCCCCCCCCCCGCCCCCGGAGGCCCGTAGATTTATATAAACAGATAATCAAAGAAGATTTAAAAAAAATAGCATAGATGAAATAAAATAATGAATGTGTAAATAACAAGTTAATTAAAAATATAGACCAACTATTACCTGGTTGAACAACCACAAGATGTGGCCAAGCAACCATAAATAGCTATGGTGGTTGCGACGAAACAACCATAGGTGTCGAATGTTGGTAATATTTGTGTAGTGGAAAAACTATTCAACCACAAGAGCTTGTTTAGGGTTATGGATCCACTAGCTCAACAACCACAAGAGGCGATGGAGCAACCACAAATTTTTGTGATGGTGTAAAAACAACCATTGACGTCAACTATTGGTAATTTCTTTATAGTGAAAAATTTATTCAACCAAAAGAGGTTGTTTAGGGTTCTAGATTCCCCTGATGAACAACCACAAGAGGCGATGAAGCAACCATAAACTGCTATGATGGCAATGATGGAGCAACAACCACATATTGTGGTGGCGATAAAACTATGACATTTTTCAAATGAATCCCATCTTCTCTCAAATAAAAGAAGTTGTGGATCAAAGTGAAGCTTTTATTTTTTGGTATATTTATAGAGAACTGAATAGGGAAGTAGATACTCTCAAAGGAGAGTATTTAGATTGAATCAAGTATGTGCTTAGTATAGGAATTCAGCGAGGGCAATGCACTGTATTTGGTCCATATCTCTATCTAGGGAGATTAATCCACTCCAATTAAAGATTTTTTTTTAAGAATTCAAAAGTAAGTGATTTAAAGGATATTGGTTGACAATTTGGAAAGGTGTATAAGGATAGAACTTAGCTTGATAGAGAGCTAATTATGATGTATAAGCAACTTGATTTTTAGGTCAATATTAAAGCTTTGAAGAATTGCCAAAAAGGCATATGAAGAATCTAATTTCATATTTTCTCAATAATAAATTACTTTTTCTTTTTGAGGAAAAAACACCATAAAAATAACTTTATCAATATTACTAATTAAAATGTTATAAAATAATATAATGAATATATTTAACTTTATTCAATGTTTACACAAAATGAATTCCTCCAGATTAATAACCTTATTACAATTAATTTGAATAAAATTATAGTATAATGTGTGGTTTTTCAACTTCTTGATATTGAATATATAAATTAATATGTTATGCTAAATATTTATTCTAAATATAACATCAAGCTAATTTTTTTAGCTTTTACCTTTCCATTTAATCATCTGCTTTACAAGGTCCCTCTACTTAAAAGAAAAACATTCTTTTTAAAAGGTTGTCCAAAAATATCCATCCTCCAAAGTTATTTGGAAAATTCAAAATATTAACCCATATATGATTTTATTGTTTTCTTAATTCAATGTTGATAGATTTATATAAATAGATAGTCAAAGAAGATTTGAAAAAAATAACATAGATGAAATAAAATAATGAATGTGTAAATAACAAGTGAAGTAAAAATATAGACTAACTATTACCTGGTTGAACAACCACAATAGGTGGTGAAGCAACCATAAACTGCTATGGTGGTTGTGGCCATGACGAAATAATAGTAGGCATCGAATAATGTAATATGCATGCAATGGAAAAATTATTCAATCAAAAGAGGTTGTTTAGGTTTATGGATCCCCTAGCTCAACAACCATAAGAAGTGATGGATCAACCACAAACTATTGTGACGATGGCAAAACAACCATAGATGTCAGCTATTGGTAATTTTATTATAGTGGAAAAATTATTCAATCAAAAGAGGTTGTTTAGGGTTGTAGATTCCGTGGATGAACAACCACAAGAGACAATGAAGTAACCATAAACTACTATGATGACAACAATAGAGCAACAACCATAAATTTTTTGTGGTGGCAATGGTGACGATAAAACAACCACATTTTTCAAGTGAAACCCTAGGTGTCTGCAATATGGGAGAAGGCAAAAAATATTTTGAAACTAAGTTTCAGACAAGAACTTCTGCTACAAGGACTCAATAGGGGTCCAAAGCTAGAATTCGTACAAGACCATTTGACCTTGAAGATTTATGGCTTCAGATTGTGAGAGGCAAGCAAAAGGTTCCAATAGGTAATTTTGTTTTTCCCTAGAAGAAGATAGAATTGTGGTGGCAGACGACCTAGAGAAAATGGATGCTACCCAAGGAGACCATTTCTTGGTAGGTAAATTCATGGGCATTTATACCGAGCTCAATGCAATCTAGAGGTGGGCAATAGAAAATGGTGACCTTTGGGACATGGAAATAGAAGAATTTTTCATAACATTTTTTTTTAATTCGATTGAATTACGAGGACTCGAAAAGGATTCTCCAATGAGGGATTTGGTTCTTTGGGTATTGAGGGTTGTTTCTCAAGAGATGGTTTATGGACATTGATCCTTTCACTCAAAGCATCAACCAAGCTCTTATTTGGATCAGATTACTAGGCCTCCTCTGTATGTTTGAGATGAAGACGTATTGGTAAGGATTTCCCATCGGTTGGGGTACCTAATGGCAATTGAATCTGCAATAAAAACCAAATCATGACTTCTTTATGCATGAGTATATGTGAATATGGACATGGAGAAACTACCTATTATGTCGATTGAATTGGTATTCATGTATGGGTCATGGAATAATATTATTGAGCATGAAAATATTTTGGTCTAGTGTAACTCTTGACATCGTGGGAGGGCATCTTAATCAATATTGTCCTCAAAAGAAAAATCAAGCTCCATAATGGCAACAGGAAAAGGATGGTGGAAATAAGGAAGGTTCAATAGGAAAATAAGTTGGAGAAGCAAGGGGTTTTGGTATGGAGAAAACACCCTCATCCAATATGGAGGAGAAAGGAGAAATTATAGAATAACCTCAACAAGTAAGTAATCCCCCTGATATTCTTTAGATTGCTTCAAATGATTTTGTTGTTCACAATCCTTTTGGATGCCTCATAATCATATTAGAAGACTTAGATCAAAATGCTTTAGTTTTTTATCATGAACAAGAGCAAAACATCCTTGAAGCTAAAACCCAAATAAAAAATGATTTCCCTCTTACCCTAGGAGATACCATTGAGATTCATAATAGATCACCTAGGTCTCAAGAACCTAGAAAAGAACAAGGAAGCCCTAATTGAGTCACCAAAAACTTTAGAAAAATTAGGAAAAATTTTGGGCATGAGACAAAATTGGGAGACCTTATGAGTTAGAAATTAAGGAAAGGAAAACTGTGAAAGAGGTTGTGAAAATATAGATGACCCTCAAATTGGGTAGTTAGGATAGATTATCTATGGCTCAAGAACCTGGGAAGGAACAAGAGAGCCCTAATCGAGTCACCAAGAGCTCTAGAAAAATTGAGGTAGATGTTGGGCATGAGGAAAAAAGGGAAGACCTTCTTAGTCAACAATTAGGGAAAGAAAAATGTAAAAGAGGTTGCAAATAAAACACACATGACCCTCAAATTGGGTGAGAAGAAACACCCAACCAAAATTAAAAAATGAGAATCATATCCTGGAATGTCAGGGACCTCAATACCCCTTCCAAACATCAGTTGGTGTCATCATTAAGGATGGACCTAAAGCCTCAAATCTTGTTGTTACAAGAAACCAAGTTGGATAGTCAAAAGCTGGAAAGAATTAGAAGTATTTGGAAAGAAGTCAATTTTGTTGCCAATGCAGTGAAGGATGTTGTAGGGGGGATTTTTTTGTATGTAAGATGATAAATTTATTAAAAGGAGTGTCATATCAACTTTGGATAGACTAATAAATGTGCTGCTCCATTGTAAAGAAACTAAAATCAGTTAGGTTTTGACTATAATCTATACCCCAAACACCTATATTGGGAAAATATAATTATGGAGGGATTTAACTTCAATGAGGAAGGTTTTTCATGCCATTGCCTAGGTTCTGGTTGGGGACTTCAACACCCCTTTGTATCCATTAGACAAGAAGAGCAGAAACCCTAATACCTCTAAATATATGGAAGATTTTGAGTAATTTGTCTCAGAGAATGGATTGATGGTTGTTGAACTCAAAGGGGTTAAGTATACATGGAGTAATAGAAGACTTGGGAACCAGTTGATCCAAATAAGACTTAATAGATTCTTAATCTCTCAAGAAGGGCTAATTAACTTTGGATATGCCACTCTGACCACACTCCCCAAAGTAGGATCTAACCATAACCCTCTGGTGTTAGATTTCCAAACTGATAGAAGGAGGTTTTATAGTCCTTTCAGGTTTGAGGCAATGTGGCTTAGAAATGAAAGCCTTGAACATTACATTGAGGAATGGTGGGGGACCAAATTCATCAGATGTTTGATGGCCCAAATTGCCAAAAAGCTCAAATTTATCAAACACAAACTCAAATATTATAACAAGAATGTTTTTGAAAATTTGTTCCAGAGGAAATCAGAGCTAAAGTAATAATCAATAGACATTGAAATCATGAAAAATGAAGGGCACTTCTCATAGGAAGTTAGATATAAATAGAATCAACTCCTTTATGATTATTATAACACATTGGTCTGCAAGGAAATTTTTTTAAGACAAAAATGTAGAGCCCTTTGGGTCAAATAAGGAGATTGTAACACCAAGTTTTTCCATGTTACTACCCTTAGACATCAAAGTCACAATAGAATAAAAGAAATTATAAGGGAGGATGGTTCAAGTACTAATGATATTATTGAAATTAGAGAGGAATTCCTAAAGCTTTTCATAAATCTCATTGGAACTTCAAAGAGGGTGGAAGAAAATATTGTGAACAATATTCTACATGACATCCCTCATCTAGTTACTAAAGAATATAACTCCTATCTGGTTGGTCCCTTTAAGGAATATGAGGTCAAAAGTGTTGTGTTTGCAATGGCTAGAGAGGAAGCTCCAGGACCTGATGGATTCTCAACAATATTATTTCAAAGGTTTTGGCATATAGTGGGTGATGATGTGTTTGCAACAGTCTATGAGGTTCAAAGGATCCACCATATCCCTTGTGACATCAATTCTACTTTCTCGATGCTCATTCCTAAAGTGGTTGGGACTAAGGAATTTAGAGATTTTAGGCCTATTAGCCTTTGTAATACACTATACAAAATTTTTACCAAGGTAATGGCTAACAAAATTAAAGTTATTCTTCCATTCATCATTGATCCTAATTAGGGAGGCTTTGTTATGGGGAGGCAAATCCTAGACAGGATCATCACAATCCGTGAACTAATATATTCCATTAAAAAAAGTGGTAAAGTTGGCTTATTTATGAAATTAGACATGAATAAGGCTTGTGCAGGGTGTCTTGGGAGTTTTTGCTTAAAATCATGACCAAATTTAGGTTTCATCAAGACTGGATCAACCTGACTAATGAATGCATCTCCTCAACTATATTTTTTGGTTCTAGTGAATGGGGCAACTACTGGGTATTTCAAGAGCCATAGAGGTTTATGTCAAGGGGACCCCTTATCCCCCTACCTATTCATAATTATGGTAGAGGCTTTGGGAAGGATGATTACAACTGCTTCCTTAGATTGTTCTATTAATGGTATTAGGCCTACTACCACACTTGTACCAGTATCTCATCATCAATTTGTTAGTCTCACAATGACACTGAGAGGGGGGGTGAATCAGTGTAGCTCTTTTAAAACTTAAATCTTCAACTCTTAAAGCCGAAACAATGAAAACTTGAAACCAAATAAAGCAAGTATAACAAGAGAACATCACACAACACAAGATGTACCGAGGTTCACCGATTTGGCTACATCCTCAAAATGACTGTTTGGACTCCCATCCAAATCCAGCCTTTGCAAAGCACCAACTTTACAATCAATTTACCAGCACCCACTGGAAGGAGCACCAACCCCCGATTTATCTGCACCAACAGAAAGGAGCACCAACCCCTAATTTATCTGCACCAACACCTAATTTATCTGCACCAAGAAAGGAGCACCAACATATTATGGCCTCTTTGAATGGCATATTTAAAACCTCTAAAAAATTTTTGTTTCTCCTTCCATGACTATTCGTTTTCTCCTTCCATGACTGTTCGTTTTCTCCTTCCATGACTGTTCGTTTCTATTTTGTGGCCCTTCGTTTCCTTTTCTCCACATGGGCATGCGTCCGCTTCTTTCCATGTGTAACGACCATCTTAGATGATTTCAAATCATTAAAGATTCCTTATGTAACGTTTTGTCTTATTCATTGAATTTTGTCCTTATGTGACAAATTACCTTATTCAATCTTTGATTTATTCCTTATAGGTCCACGTCACTATGCAGTCTTCAGTTTCACTATCCTGGTGTTCATCACTAATATCAGACGCACTGTCAACTACTCTGTTCCTTTGGCAAAAATGCAACATGTCGCGATATCGTGACACTTTTGTTTCTCTCCTGCCTTTTGAGTCACGAAAATGCAACATGTCGCGATATCGCGACACTTTTGTTTCTCCTTTGCAAATGCTAACATGTGCGATATCGCGACACTTTTTTCTTGCTCTTTCTCTTCTTTGGCAGCATGTGATATCGCTTTTCTCGCTTCTCTTCTTGTATCCCTTTTCTTGTCTTCTCTTTTTGCAAAATGCAACATGTCGATATCGTTTTTCGATATCGCGAGACTTTTTTCTTTGCGGTGTTTTGCTTTTTCTTTGATCTTTAGCATATGGGCCACTTCGGTCTTCTTGGAAAATATGCAAAAAGGTGGGTCCCCAATTTTGGGGTACGTTGTGGAGCAGCCACAACATGACGATTTTTTCAACTTTGCACAAACAACCTGTAACAACTTCACCCAAACATCAAAAACATCCTCATAAGCATTTAACATCACTGTACATACTCTGAATAACCTCTGAACTCCTGTCCACTGCATCAACCGATCTATCTGACTGTGTTGACAACAATGACAATACTGTCGCTGCACCTTGCTCAACAATCTCCCCCTTTGGAATTGTTGGCAACACACGTGCAATTTCCTGTAACTCTTCTCCCCCTTTGACAACAATACCAAAGGGTCTGCTGCAAACTCCCCCGAGTCCATGCACAACATTCTCAAGCAAAAATTATTACACTTAGCAAAAATCACAAACATGAGCAAAAAGATAAACAAATACACAAATGCTCCCCCTGAGAATGTGGTCCCGATAGCTAGTCAATTCTTGGGAAGCGTGACCACTCCCAATTTATTGCGAAGGTACTCAAAGACTTCCTTGGGCAATGGTTTTGTGAAGATATCCGCTACTTGCTCTGTTGTTGGAACAAAATCCAACTTAACCTCACCTTTCGCAACTTTCTCCTTCAAAAAGTGATACCGGATAGCAATATGTTTTGTGCGAGAATGCATAACCGGATTCTTTGAGATGTTAATGGCACTGGTGTTATCACACTTAACTGAAATTGGCTCACTGAAGTTAATACCAAGATCTTTCAGGGTTTGTTTCATCCATAATACCTACGTACAACACGTTGTCGCTGCAATATATTCTGCCTCTACTGTGGATAAGGAGACTGACTCTTGTTTCTTACTGTGCCACGCGACCAACCTGTCTCCAAGATAGAATGCACCTCCACTGGTACTCTTTCTGTCATCTACACATCCTGCCCAATCTGCATCTGAATACGCAATAAGGGTGAAGTCCTTACCTTTCGGATACCATAACCCATACTCCATAGTACCCTTGAGGTACCGAAGAATCCTCTTCATCGCTGTCACATGAGTCTCCTTGGGACTAGCCTAGAAATCGTGCTACCATGCATACCGCCCGCAAAATATCCGGTCCGTTAGCCGTCAAGTACAGTAAGCTCCCAATCATAGATCTGTACATGGTTTGATCAACATGTGGAGATTTGTCATCCTTTCTCAACTTGCAACCTCGTCATCATGGGAGTGCTAACCGGCTTACAATCCTCCATTGTGAACTTTTTTAGCATCTCTTTCACATATTTAATTTGAGAAATAAATATGCCCTTCTCATTTTGATTAACTTGCAACCCGAGGAAATACGAAAGTTCACCAATCATTGACATTTCAAATTCTTTCTGCATCTTATTTGCTAAATATTTACATGACTCATCTTTGCTACTGCCAAATATGATATCATCTACGTATACAACAAGAACAATAAGATGGCCATTTTCTGTTTTGACATACAAATTACTATCCACCATACCTTTCTTGAACCCTTGTTGAGTAAGATAGTTGTCTAGCCTTGCATACCATGCTCTGGGTGCCTGTTTTAAGCCATATAATGCTTTCTTCAACTTGCAAACCAAGTTGGGATCATCACCAAGTTGGAAACCATCTGGCTGCTCAATATAAACCTCTTCTTCAAGTTTCCCATTCAAAAATGCTGATTTCACATCCATTTGATAAACTTTGAAATTCTTGTAAACTGCTAAAGCCAGAAACATTCTAATTGCCTCTAGTCTAGCCACAGGTGCAAAGGTTTCCTCAAAGTCAATACCTTCAACTTGTGCATAGCCTTTACATACCAATCTTGCTTTATTCCCGACTACCTGTCCGTCTTCATTCAATTTGTTTCGAAAGACCCATTTAGTACCGATTATATTTTTATTTGCAGGTCTTGGTACTAACTCCCAAGTTTTGTTTTTCTCGATCTGATCTAATTCTTCATTTATTGCCTTCATCCAACTTTCATCTTTGCTTGCGTCAACAACATTTTTGGGCTCAATGCTGGATAATAGAGAGTAGTTACTTACTACTCTTCTTCTTGTCCGAACACCAACCGTGGGGTCTCCAATTATTTGCTCTCTAGGATGATCTTTCTCGCCACTTACTGTTTTGAATTTCTTATTTTCTTCCACTTCTGAATCACCTGTTTGAATCATCTCGAGTCAATTTTTTGTTTCTTTTCCATTTCCTTTTCCTCATCTCCTTCAATAACCTCTTCATAAATTGGGTAGTTCTCTTCATAGCTAATTACTCGTTCCCTACCTTCATCAACTTTAACATCGACACTATCCACAATTTTCCTTAGCCTCTTGTTGTAGCATTTGTAAGCTTTGCTTTTTGATGAATAGCCAAGAAAAATACCTTCATCCGCTCTATCTTCAAACTTACCAAGGTTTTCTTCAGTTCTTTTGATGTAACACTTGCTGCCAAAAACTTTAAAGTATCTTACTGTTGCCTTTTTACCGAACCACAACTCATAAGGAGTTTTGCTTTCATGCATCCTCAACATGCACCTATTTTGGATGTATACCGTAGTATGGACTGCCTCTTTCCAAAATCTGTCTGCTACTTTGCTCTCAGTCAACATAGTCCGTGCCATTTCCTGCACTGTCTTGTTCTTTCTTTCTACCACACCATTCTGCTGAGGTGTCCTGGCTATTGAAAACTGTCTCCTAATACCATATTTTTCATAGTACTCTATAAAATCCTCTGAAATGAACTCTCCTCCTCTATCTGATCTTAAACATTTAATCCTTTTTCCTGTTTGATTCTCAACTTGGTTTTTGAAAACCTTGAACATCTCAAAAGCTTCTGATTTATGCTTCAAAAATAGTACCCATGTCATCCTGGAATAGTCATCTATACACAACATAAAATATTTGTCACCATTTATGCTTTGCGTTCTCATGGGTCCACATAAATCAGTATGTATTAGTTCCAAAGGTTTGCTTGTGTAGTACTCTTTTGTTTTAAATGAGACTCTAGTTTGCTTCCCCTTTTGGCATGAAGCACAAATGCTATTTGATGGTTTTCCAATGGTGGGAATATCTCTCACTGCCTTTTTTGAGCTGATTTTTACTAGATTGTCAAAACTGATATGACCGAGCCTCTTGTGCCACAACCAATTTTCTTCTTCCTGTCCAATCAAGCAAGCTCCTTCTGAAGTCTCTGAGAGAGTGTACAGGTTGCCATATGTCCTCGATCCAGTTGCTATCAACTTTCCACTGTTTGCTTTTTTGACTTCACAACCTTGCTTCTTAAAAATCACTTCATGACCTCTATCACAAATCTGACTTACGCTCAACAAGTTATGCTTCAGACCAACCACAAACAAGACTTCTTTTGACTTGATTTTTCCATCACCGATCTTAACCGAACCTTTGCCAACTATCTTAGCTCCATCATTATTTCCAAATTTTACTGAACCACCTTCATATTGCTGTAACTTCTCAAATTTTTGTTTGTCACCTGTCATATGACTGGAGCATCCACTATCAAGTATCCATGGTGCAGATTTATTCTGTGCTTTAAATGTTGTTTGTACGATCAGGGATTCCTTTTCTTCCTTAGATCGCTCTTTTTCTTTCCACTCTGGTTTGATTACAGTTTTGGGCTCTTGTTTTGACTTTTCTTTTTCAGTAGCTTGTGCATGTTTTTCGAGAAATTTTCTATTTTGTCTCATTCCATTTGGTTGAAATTTTCTTCCCTGAAATTGATTTGATGCAAATGTACTTCGACAATTTCTTGCAATGTGCCCAAAATTATGACAATTATAACATTCTACTGCATAATCCATCAAAGGTGAAAAAACATTTCTACTGGTAAAATTCCTTGGTCCTACATTATACTTGCAATCTGAAATCTTATGTCCATAACCATTGCATTTAAAATAGTAACCAGAAAAGAGATGATTGAACCTGGGTGATGGTCTTTGCCATGTTGTCGTAGGAGCCATAAATCTTCTTCTTCTTTGATGTGTGACATTGGTGAATCCATCATTGTCAATTCTCCTTTCGTGCCTTGCATTATTGCTTTCTTTTGCATGAGTCAATTTTTCTTGATCAACCTGTTTCTTATCTTCATTCTTTATGGATTCTTCATTTATGGCCTTTGATCCATTTGATGATTCTCCTTCGTCAAAGCCCAAACCAAATTTGATGCCTGTAGTCTTTTGGTTATTTATGATCTTATCCAGCTTCATAGAACTTTCTTCACGTTTGTGATAACAACTAATTTTACGATTCATCTCTTCTATCCGCATCCTTAAACCAACAGTCTCTTCTTCTAGCTTGCTGCAATAATCTATTTTCATGGTTATTTGCACTTCGAGATCTTCAGATATTTTCTTGGATTCTTCTATCTGTACTTTCAAACTGGTTATGATTTCATTTGCATCCTCAAGCTTTCTTGAAATTTTCTTATTCTTTTTCTTTCTATCTTCAATTCACCCAGAGCTGCAATTAGTTCCTCTTCCAAATTTACTTCTGCATCAATTTCTTCTTCATCACATTCCTGTTCTTTTTCTATTTTTTCTTCTTTGAGTGCCATGAAAAGAGCTTCACCTGTTTCCTTTTCAGAATCCTCACCGCAGTTGTCTTCTGATGAACTGACATTCTTGGAGATGAAACTTTTCTTCTTGAAGTTGCCTTTTCTGAAATTTGTTTTTTTCTTCCAGTCACTTCTTTCTTGGTGCGATCCTTCATCACTTTTGTTCTTCTCATTAAGTGGACATTTAGCTGCAAAATGCCCAACGCCTCCACAATTGAAACATTTAAACGGTAACTTTCCTCTCGTATTTTCCTTTTCCCCTTTTTAGTTTTCGAACAAAGTTTGCTTCCATTTCATCTGATGTCTCTTCTTCCTCGGATTCTTGTTTTGCTTTCATATTTTTATGGGCTTTAAAAGCAGCTTCTCTGTCTGTGGGTTTAGATTTTCCTATTCTCATCTCATATGCAAGTCAAAGAACCATGCATCTCATCCATACTAAAAGAATTTAGATCTTTAGCTTCTTCTATAGCTGAAACTTTAGAATCAAATCTTTGGGGAAGAGATCTTAATACCTTTTTCACGATGACAGAATCTTTGATTTCCTCGTCGAGTCCTCTAATCGCATTAATGACTTCATTAACTCTTAGCATATATGCCTCTATGTTCTCATCGTCATTCATCTTTAATACTTCGAACTGAGCTCGATGTGTTTGTAACTTGGCCTCCTTGATCTTAACGTCTCCTTCATGAATGCTCCTCAGTTTGTCCCATATTTCTTTTGCCATTTTACAACTCATAATCTTTACCAGTTCACTGTCCACTAATCCGCACATGATAGCATTCTTTGCTTTTGAGTCATTCTCAAATAGTTTCTTACCGACAACATCGGTTGGAGAAGTGGTGGGTATTGTGTATCCACTATCTACTGAATCCCAAATGTCGTATCCCAAAGCACAAAGATATGTCTGCATCCCGAGTCTCCAAAATGCGTAATTAGTTCCATCAAACAATGGTGCTTTGTTTGATGAGAAGCCTTCACCACCTGCCATTGTGTCACTTCCAAGATCACCCTAGCCGGTTAAGCTTGTTCAGGAACCTCGCTCTGATACCAATTGTTAGTCTCACAATGACACTGAGAGGGGGGTGAATCAGTGTAGCTCTTTTAAAACTTAAATCTTCAACTCTTAAAGCCGAAACAATGAAAACTTGAAACCAAATAAAGCAAGTATAACAAGAGAACATCACACAACACAAGATGTACCGAGGTTCACCGATTTGGCTACATCCTCAAAATGACTGTTTGGACTCCCATCCAAATCCAGCCTTTGCAAAGCACCAACTTTACAATCAATTTACCAGAACCCACTAGGAAGGAGCACCAACCCCGATTTATCTGCACCAACAGAAGGAGCACCAACCCCTAATTTATCTGCACCAAAAAGGAGCACCAAACTTATGGCCTCTTTGAATGGCGTATTTAAAACCTCTAAAATTTTTTTGTTTCTCCTTCCATGACTGTTCGTTTTCTCCTTCCATGACTATTTGTTTTCTCCTTCCATGACTGTTCATTTCTATTTTGTGGCCCTTCGTTTCCTTTTCTCCACATGGGCATGCGTCCGCTTCTTTCCATGTGTAACGACCATCTTAGATGATTTCAAATCATTAAAGATTCCTTATGTAACGTTTTGTCTTATTCATTGAATTTTGTCCTTATGTGACAAATTACCTTATTCAATCTTTGATTTATTCCTTATAGGTCCACGTCACTATGCAGTCTTCAGTTTCACTATCCTGGTGTTCATCACTAATATCAGACGCACTGTCAACTACTCTATTCCTTTGGCAAAAATGCAACATGTCGCGATATCGTGACACTTTTGTTTCTCTGCCTGCCTTTTTGAGTCAGAAAATGCAACATGTCGCGATATCGCGACACTTTTGTTTCTCCCTTTTGGATGTCAATGTCGGATATCGCACTTTTCTTCTTCTTCTCTTCTTGCCAGCATGGTATCGCAACTTTTTTTGCTTTCTGCCAATGGTACCTTTTCTGCGAATATCGCGACACTTTTTTTCTTTGCGGTGTTTTGCTTTTTCTTTGATCTTTAGCATATGGGCCACTTCGGTCTTCTTGGAAAATATGCAAAAAGGTGGGTCCCCAATTTTGGGGTACGTTGTGGAGCAGCCACAACATGACGATTTTTTCAACTTTGCACAAACAACCTGTAACAACTTCACCCAAACATCAAAAACATCCTCATAAGCATTTAACATCACTGTACATACTCTGAATAACCTCTGAACTCCTGTCCACTGCATCAACCGATCTATCTGACTGTGTTGACAACAATGACAATACTGTCGCTGCACCTTGCTCAACACAATTCATGGGTATTAGGCCTGCTACCACTTTCTCTTTGGTCCCTCAAGCTAAGGAGATAAAGTCTTTGTTGTGCTATTATGAAAATGTTGCTAGGCAAAAAGTAAACTACACAAAAAGCAAAGTGTTCTTTCTCAACACTCCCCTAAGAAGACAGGGTATAATAACACGGTTTGAAATAGGGGAATTGCTTGCTTCCTACTTGGGAATGCCTCTTTTCAAAGTGAGAATGAAGGTTAACTTATGGAACCAAGTGATTGAGCGAATAAGGAATAAATTTGTAGGATGGAAGGGTTCTCTCATTAGTCAAGCTAGGAAAGCCTAATTGGTAAAATCAATGCTTCAAAGCATATCGCTCTATTTCATGTCTTTGTTTAAAATGTATGTCAAGATTTGTGAATAAATAGAACAATTTCAAAAATATTTTCTATGGCCTAGCTTAGAAGAGAGAAGGAGGCTAGCCTTGGTGGCCTAGGACTAGGTATGTTCTAGGAAATAAGAGGGAGACCTCGTGTTTAGGAAACTCTATAGGATGAATAAAATCCTCATGGCTAAGATAGGTTGGAAACTATTAACAAAAAACAAGGTAGGATGGATCCAAATCCTTAAAGAAAAATATCTTAGAAATGGAATAAATATAGTGGAGGAGCAAAACCCACCCAAGGGATCCTACCTTTGGAACCATCTCCACAAAACCAAGTCTCTTTTGTTGAAAGGAACCAAATGGAAGGTTGGAGATGAGAGGAAGATTCACTTTTGGAAGTACTGCTAGCTCAAACAAACATGGGTAATTGAAGACCCAAATTTGGCTCCCCTTTAGCCCATGCTATCTCAACAATTCGGTAATCTGGTTTTTGATTATATTTTATATAAAGAAGGTGGAAGGAGATGGAAATCCATCCATCTCAATGGCTTGGACTAGCAAAGAGGAAAATCTCTCAAAGAGCTCAATAAAATGCTTAGACTTACGATCCTAAATCCAAAAAGAGAAGAGGACTCCTTATTTGGGAAGATGCACAAAGGAGGGCTCTATACTGCGAGAACAAATTATTACCTCATGGAAGGCGAAGGATGGGAATGGATTTCGGTTGCAAAAAATTGGCTTAAGCACTTGGTATCCAAGATCAATTTCTTCTACTGGTTAGTTGTTCAAAATAAAGTTCTCACCATTGATAACCTTCATAAAAGGGGGATTGCAATTCCTAATCGATGCTATCTTTGTGAATATAATTGGGAGAGTGTGAAGCATCTATTTTATGGATTGCTTGTATTTGATGGAAGTGTTCAATATGATCCGGGGTAAGTTTAATATCTCCTAGGCTTTCCTATGCAATCTAGTTGATCTGTGTCTTCAATGGGAGCCTCCATTCCAAAGAAAAAGGTTGAAAACCTTATGGAATATCAACTTGCCCCACATTTTTTGGGGTCTTTGGAAAGAAATAAATAAGAGAGCCTTTAAGGATTTGAAAAATGACTGCAAGTCCATTCAAGCAAGAGTTAATGCAACTATAGTAGGAAATATGCAAGATATAAACTTCAAGGACAATTGGGAGAGTAATGTGGAAGCAAAGATTGCTTCCCAATGGGGCTTACATGGGGCTCTTTGCCCCCCTACATAGTCTAATTCTTTGATCTACTCTCAAACAAACTGGAAATCCCCTCTATTGGATTAGGCCAAGTTAAACTTTAATGGGGTTGCAAAGGGCAACCCTATAAGGGCTGGTGCTGGATGTTTTATCAAAGATCATGAAGGTGAGATTCTCCTTGCTTATGCGAAGGGGTTGGAAACTCAAACTAGTCATTTTGCAAAGGCTAGGGCCTTGTTCCAAGGGGTCCTCTTACTGGATAGGTTGGATATCAAAAGAGTGATAATTGAAGGAGACTCACTCAACATTATCATTTGAGCTAACAGATCACATGTGGCAAGTTGAAGTATTGAATACCTTATTGTCACAACTCGAAGGAGTATCCAGAGTCTAGATAATTCTTAGGTAATCCATGAATTTAGAAAAGGGAACCAAGCAACATATGTCATGGCTAGCTTGGAAGTATATGTAGAGGAGCTCAAAGTCTAGGAGATAGACTTTCGAAGTGAATTACTAGAGGTGGTGAATAAGGAGAAACAACAATTAAGAAATGCATAGGGTAATGTGTAATTCAAAGAAAGAATGGATTCACCCCTATAGGATCCCAAGCTAGCAATCATTCTAGGATTGTTATTATGGTACTCAATCACAACTATTTAGTATTATTATTATATTCTCTACAAATTATCAGACTCAAATAATGATAAAACGACCCTAGGTTATGTGGAATTCATCTTGGCGGATCTGGTAGTGGTATCTCTACCTATGCTGAAACCCATGTTGATCTAGTCATCTTGGCTTAATCGACGATATCAGGATTATGAAGATAATAGGAGGATAATAATTGCGCTAAGATCTAAAGAGACGATAGAGAGAGCAGAGAGGATGGCCGGAAGTCATGATTCTCCTTCATCAACATGAGTCCCTATTGTTTGTTTTCTAGTTATGATCTTTGGTTTGATGTTCTAGCTTACTTATAGTCACTGGTTAAGTTGTATCCTTTGAAGGGTTGCATGTTTTATTTTTTAAAGCAATATGAGTATGTCCCTTTGTGTTGGTCCCGGTTGGTGGTCTCTTGATATATCTTTTTGGATGTAAAAGGGTTGGGGCCCTTTCAAAAACCCCTTCACAAACTAATCAAACAAATATATATAAACCAAATTAAGAAGTTGAGAAAAAAGAGAAGGGAAAATATATCACCATTAATAAACTTATTTACAAATAAACTTTAATTAGAATGCAAAAAATTTGAGTTCCTTTGAAATAATGAAAGAAATTTTGAGTCACACCAACTTAGATGTAAAACAAACTAATAATGAAAGAAAATGTTCATAACAAGTTAGATGTGGATCAAAAAAATAAAGAAAAGAAAGAAATTAGATGTGAATTGGAGGAAAGAATATGTATCTTTTACATAAATAAGGGAAAGAGAAGATATGTATCTTTTTACACAAGATGTGAATAGAACAAATAATTGGAAGAAAGATAAAATAGTTTTTAAGGTCCACAAAACTATAAATTATATGAGATGACCATCATAAATTTATTCAATATTTATTTATGTAATGATTATGAAAATATAATATAAACTATACTTGCACATGGGGGTGGAGCACAAAGTTTCGGGCTTTAGAGAGGTCCAAGGTTCAAACCGTGGCGTGGACGAGTGTGTGGGGGGTGGGTGTGTGGTGGCTTTGTGTCAAATTCCTTATTGACAAGTATAGCTCTCACTTTACGAGGGATCATGGTTAAGAGGAGACTCCTCAACTGTGTACGTGGTTCATAAGATTTCTTACAATAACCAAATATATATAATATATATTATATATTATTTTTTTTTTTTATATATATATATATATAAACTATACTTTATTAAATATAACCTTGAACCATTTTTAAAAAAACTTAGTCTTATTACATTCTCTTTAAATTGTACCAAATATTAAAATTCACCCGTAAAAACAAAATTTAAAAAATTTAAATAATAAAAAAAAAAAATGCTAAAACTAAAAAAAAATGACGTAATACATACCTTAACTACAGTACGCAAACTGTCTAAGATAGACAAATAAGAAGAGAAAGGATCTATAGCTTTTGCATATTAAAAAAAAGTTAGGTGTAATAGTAGATTGATTTGTTTTTGTTGAATGTTTGTTAACTTATTGTTGGTAGTTTCATTTTAAAAGTTTTTAGGGCTTTTATTTGAAATAAAAGTTTATCGAGAAGGAAGGAGGGTAAGCGGAGCATATGGTTATAATGGTAACTAGGACAAGTGGTTACAATGGTAGTTTTTCGATGAGAGACTTTACTAATTTAAAAATATATATATTTTTATTTAAAATTTTAAATAATACTGTGTGATCCTTTCTTAAGCAAAGGACCCAAAATATTATGACGATCATAATGTATATTTTTATTTAAAATTTTAGACAATACCGTGTGACCTTTTCTTATGCAAAGAGTCCAAATATGACGATAATAATAGATGTATCCTCGGATCATCGTTGGGCCGATTTAGACATATAACCTCAATACGGGCTTGGTTTACTTTTGGCCACTATGATCAACTGAGGGTCAAATGAGCGGTACAGATACGCTCTGGCTAATGTCCGACAAGGCGACCCGGCAGTGAATCGAAAGGTCATCACTCCTCAGATTTTATATATACCGACGTTTTTGCCCCCAAATCGACACTCCACGTATGCATTAGGGGCTTGCATATACAATTCCACAACCACTCCGTTCACTGTATTTTCATCAGTCTCTGTTTCTGTTTTTTATCTCTCTAATGGGAAGGGGAAAGGTGAACTTGAAGAGAATAGCGAATCCAGTAAGCAGGCAGGTCACTTTTTCTAAACGCAAAGCGGGATTGTTAAAAAAGACATGCGAGCTCTCAGTTCTCTGCGATGTCGAGATCGCTCTCTTCATTTTCTCTCCCACTGGCAAACTCTACGAATTCGGCAGTCCCAGGTAAGAAATTATTCTCTATACATACTCATACCATTTCCCAGAAAAAAAAAATGATAATAATAAAATAGAAATCATCCATAGGAATAAAATAACTAACCTGAAAGATGCGGCGTTACACTTTGAGACACAAAGACAGAGTTTTTGTTTTTATTAACATTTCGTTTTCAGCCCTAGGAATAAGTTATCAGAACATTTATTGCATGAGCTGAGAAGGCTGTCAATGATCGGACACTGCTATGATTACATTGTAAAGTTATTCTTAGATTTATGAAATTGGAACTAATTATGCTTACTGCTTTCTGTTTAATTTATTCACTGAAGCAACCAAGTTGCATTTAAGAGCTTCGTGCCCTCAAAACGCCGTAATAAATTTTTGTACAATATTCACATGGGACGAGATTATGAAAAAATGTCATTAACACTGTTGCAGCGGATTGATCTGCGATTACAAGGCTGTTATCAAATTATTGCCATCTCCGCTGTTTAAAATGTAACAGAAATACGTAGAAACATCAAAGATAGCCTAACATAAAATATTAGTGTATGGTGGAACTCCTCGCTTAAATAAAGAAAAAAAACACTTAGAGGCAAGATTCTAGATGATAAGGATACAAAAAAATTCAGTATGGAATGAAGTATTAGAAAATTGAAAAGTACATTGAGAGTAAAAATACTAATAAATGAGTTTTGGGTAGATTTATATAGATTGAAAAAGAAGATCCAATAAATAGTATGTATAGATTAAAATTATAGATAATGACAAATTGATGAGCTTTGCAATTTGTTATTTTACTTCACAATAATCAAAGTTTTATGAAAAACATGATTTAGATCATGAGAACCCATGTAGAAGTTGGCAAAAGACATCACAAAATATAACAAGCTTGGAGAGATGGTTTTAGTGGGTGACTTTATTACTAGGACAGACATAGATCATGAGAATCCATATATGGCATTGACAAAAGGCATCACAAAATATAGCAAGCTTGAAGAGATGGTTTTAGTGGGTGACTTTATCATTAGGACAATAAATAGACAAGCAAGCTCTTTAAAGATCAATGAAGGTATAGATGATAATCCACCATGGCTAGAAGAAGAGGTGGATCCCCGTTGGTTAAGGTACTTAAATAACAATCAAGGACCCATCACATATTATGGAGAATAACTTCTTAAACTATGTAGCATAGAGGGATTGATCATATGCAATGGCATAAACATGTGATAAAAATCTAGAAAATATACTTGTCAAACACATAATGGACATAGTGGAGTTGATTATGTTATTTGTTCACCAAATTTCATTTCAAGGATAAAAGATCTAGGAATTGAAGCAATTCCCATGGAGCTAAAATCTGATCACAATCCAATGTACATAAAGATCCAAATGCAAGAAAGTGGGCAAGAAGAATATCTTCAAGTAACTAAAGGAAAGAAAACAAGAAACATCTCTATAACAAAAATTTTAAGACACCATTCAAGTAGATAAGGGTTATTTATTCATTTTGCAAATATTGTCACAAATATGTCCAACACCTTCATTATTTTGCTATTTAATTTTCTAAATTTCACATTTATTATATTTTGCAATTTCATGCTTAATTGCATTGGAGGAAAAAAGAATTTATAACAATCACCTTTTTCTCAAACCTTTAAAATTTGAAGTAGCGTTTGGTATAAACAGTGCCTTTGGCAATCGTTTATAGGTCATGGTATTGTGATTGTATATTGTGCTTAGCACTTAATATAGTTGGAACAATGATGTCTAGCATCTATCCCTATGAACGTCAGGGAGAAATAAAGAAGCTCAAAATATTATATTCACTCCATACTTCACCCTATTAACCATTGTCTCTTGATGTAAAGCCTAAAATTGAGACTCTTTAAAAGTCTTTCCAAGCTAGTGTGAAGATAAGACAAATCCTTGTTTATATTGCCTAGGTATCACTTATTATACTCTATCATGTACCTTAAGGTCTCTCTCACATACAATTGTGTATATTGAGAGGACTAGGTTCTTCTAGTATTGACGGGTATATTGGAAAGGCATGTATATAGAAGGTATGGTATATTGAATTGGCGATATATTGGAAGAAGGACCATTTTTAGAGAGATAAGGAACCCTCATAATATCCACTTCCAAAGTGTTTCTCATATATTCTCAACTCTTGAAAGAATCCAACTTTGCAGCATGGAAGACAAAGATGTCGACTATCTTAACAAGGGAGAAGTTATGGGATATTGTGATAGACACTAGAATGTGACCTTAATATATGAAGCAATCCGAGAAGTATGATAAAGCATATCAAAGAGCATTGATGCTCATCACCCTTACTATAGTTGATGCGATCCAACACCACATTTGTGATGCAGATAACTCTAGGCAAGTGTGGGAATCTCTTACAACCATTTATGAAGGGAAGAATTAGTCCACTATTCTTAACCTTCAATCCCAACTTTACATATTACGAGTGCGAGATGGAGAGACTAGAAAAAATTCTTTTCAGATTTGCAGAATGGAAGGTAAAATTGAATGCTATGGATGACAAAGTGGACTACAAGTTATTAGTTCCCATCATACTTCAAGCTTTATTAGATTCCTTTTGAGTACTTATCACCTCCTTACAAGTATCTAATAGGGTTGTTTCCTTCAAAGAGTTGGTAAATATACTCCAATAGGAAGAAGCAACCAACCAATTATGGGACTAATTGTTGAATAGTGCACTCATCAGTTAGAAATTTGGGAAACAAAAAAGATAAAATGGTTCTTCGAATAAAGGTCCTTCTTCCTCATCATCATAGAAGCCACCTCAACAACAAAAGAAGTATTGTCATATTGGTGAACGAGAAGGACATGATACCAAATATTGTTGGTATAATATAGCCACACAAGATGATCAAGTCCACAAACCTCAATAGAAGAAGCAATAGTACAGGCACCACCCCAAACAAAATCAACATAAAGGACATATTCATTGAAGTGTCATTCCAATTTTGATGTTACCATTGAAGATTTAGATTCTAATTTGGATATTGTCATTGAAGAGTTAGATTCCAATTTTGATGTTGCCATTGAAGAGTCAGATTCAAATTCTAAATAGGCATATAAGATGCTCATGACCAAAGCTATTATCAAACCCAAGGATGATGTTTGGTACATTGATTTTGGTGTTAGAAAGTACATGATATGAGACAAAGGATGGTTTGCTACCTTTGAAGCAAAAGAAGAGAAACCAATGACCATCACTGATAATAAAACCTATAAGGTGAAAGGAGAAGGTGACATTTTAATTCATCTTATAGATAGGAAATACACAATTAAACAGATCCTCTATCTTAGGACTAGACAACAACTTGCTCTTTATGACCCAATTGTTAGATAGAAATATGAAGGTTGATTTCAAAATTGAGAATGACCACAAGAGGTGTTTTGTAACTAAAAATGGTAAGCATATAGCCATTGGTTCCTATAAAAGTGTTTTTATTTCTCTAGATATCTAATTTGCTCCACATATAGGACTGTTAGTAGCTATGATGGATGCAACTATCCTTTGGCATTGGAGATATAGGTATCTCAGTTCTGGCTACTTACTTCAATTGAGTAAGCATCAGATGGTGATTGGTCTATCCAACCTTTCATCCACCTTGTTGGTTTGTTCGGGTTGTTTAGCAGGGAAGCAACATTGAGTACCACTTGAGTTGAGCTCTCATAGAGTCAACAATCCCTTGGATGTGATACATATCAATCTGTACGAACCCATGGTAGATAATATTGGTGGTAAGAGATACTTCTAGTTGTTTATTGATGTCTACTCCAGGAAGATGTGGGTGTCCTTACAACTGAAGTTAGATGCATTCCATCACATTCAGTGTTCCAAGAAACATGTGGAAAAGAAAACTTGGCGTTATATTAAGTTTCTCCTCTTAGATTGATGGGGGGATATATATCCAAGGAATTTACAAGGTTTCTTGCACAAAATGGGATAAAGCGATAACTCACTACAACCTATAATTCACAACATAATGGAGTTACTAAGAGAAGAAACCATTCCATTATGGAAATGATTCATTGTATGCTCATAGGAGCCAATATAGAGCAACAATAGTGGGTTGAAGTAGTTACCACTATAGTGTATCTTTTGAATAGATCACCTACAAAGGTACTACAAGGATTTACACTGGAAGAAGCTAGGTTGGGGAAGCCTTCCATCGAACATCTCATAGTCTTCATAAATAAGGCATACATGCATATTCCAAATAAAAAGAGGACCAAGCTAGATGTAAAGCCTTGTCCATGCATATTTCTTTAATATAATGATGAATCCAAAGGATATCGGTTGATAGACCCAAAAATTAAGAAATTGCATATAAGTCGAGATGTAGTATTCAATGAAGCAATTGAGCCAAAGTCAGATATTGAAGCCCCTCAAGATGCTACATCTTTTGCTACAAGCATAAAGCTTAATGAGGAAGTCCAAGAAGACATTCTAGTCGTGAATGATGAACCTACAACAATTGCTCTTGCATAGAAGCAAAAAACTTTGAAATGGATCTAGAGTACATCAAAGATGCCTTTCCTGATATCACTTCAACTAGCCCTCAAATCCGTAGTATGTATCATCAAGAAGTGAATATGGATTTAACGTCTTTAGTGATGGAGAATTCAAAAATACTAGTAGTAAAGGATATCCTTAGCTTACCCCAATGGAAGGGAGCAATGGAAGTAGAATACGACTCTCTGATGAAAAATAATACATGGGAACTCATTGACCTACCTGAAGGAAAGAAGCCTATAGGCCGAAAGTGGGTCTTCAAAACCAAGTACAAGGTAGATGGATGATTTGATAATTATAAGATACGACTCGTTGTAAAGGGATATGGACAAAAGGAAGGAATAGACTATGAAGAAAATTTTGCACCCACAATAAATATGACCTCTATCCATATTCTCTATGCAATGGCAACACAATTTGTTTGGAAGCTACATCAAATGGATGTCAAAAATACCTTCCTGAATGGTGATCTTCAAGAAGAGGTGTACATGACTCAAAACAAAGGCTTTGTTGTAAAAGGGCACGAGAAAAAGGTATGCAAACTTGTTAAGTCCTTATATAAGTTGAAGTAGGATCCTAGAGCATGGTAGATAAAAATGAACACACACCTATTGCAGCACAGTTTCAAAATAAGTCCCTCAGACAAAAATCTATATCATAAGAAAGTTAGATCTGAAATAGTGATACTTGTGTTGTATGGTGATGATTTGATCATTACAGGAAGCTCATATGAATTGATAAATGCCATAAAATATGAATTGAAAAAGTTATTTGATATGATAAATCTTGGACTTCTATATTATTGTCTTGACTTGGAAGTTTGACAAAATAAAACTTACATTGTGATCACACAGATCAAATATGCCAAGACCCTATTAGAAAGATATTGGATGATTGAATGTAAACATAAAGAAACACCAATGGAGTAAGGATTGCAATTATCCTGATATGACAAGTCTCCTCAAGTATCTAGAACTCTCTATCGTTAGCTGATTAGGAGTCTCATTTATCTAACACCAAATCTGGCATTAGTTTTGTTGTTGGATATCTTTCAAGATTCGTGCATAATCCTAACAAAAGTCATTGGAAAGTAGCAAAGAGCGTACTACATTATGTCAGTGGTACAACAAAGTATGGCCTAGAGTATAAGAAGAATGATCGGTTCTTCTTACAAGGATACACAAAATTATATTATGCCAGATCACTAGATGGCAAATAAGCAATGTCTATATATGTATTTCATTTGGGATTAGGACTTATCTTGTGGTATAGTAAGAAATATCATGGAGTAGCATTATCATCCATGGTGGCAGAATATCACAGTGTATGAGGAGCCACATGTGAGACGATCTGGTTACGTCACATTCTAGAAATGGGTATATTAAATAGACATCCAATACTATTAAAATACAATAAACAAGGTGTTTTAAAATTAGTTAAGAATCCAATACTTCAAGAAAGAATGAAGCACATTGAGACTTCATGCTATTTCATTTGAGACCATGTTCAAAATCAAGAAATCAGCTCCAGTACATTCCTATTGACAAACATGTTGTGAATATTTTAAAAAAGGTAGTTACACGTATCAAGTTTGAATTGTTTTACAATTCACTTTGTTTACCAAATAATGTAATAAAGGGGATGTTAGGAATATTTTATTCCATTATTTTTAATATTATTAGGTCATGCATCTTTATATGATTAGGTCATCCATTTTAGATGGGTTACTATTTTAATATTCATTGCATGTAATGATATCCTAAATCGGGAGTATCAATCTTCCAGTTTGTAATCCTAAAGCATGTAATAAATAAGCTTATGCCTCAATGAATAAATTGATTCACTTTGCTATCACTCAATAGATCTAACGATTTATGATTTAATCTTCATAATGATGCAACAATTTTTAAGCTCATGAATACATTTTTATGATTTTGCAACTAGAATGCAGTTTTAATTCCTTTTAAAAGTAGATCTAACAAAATACTTAAAAAGTGATTCACGATTTTTGTACCTCTTATAAACTTCACAAAAATTGATAAAATGACTACAGAGCAAATAATAGAACCTAAAATTGTAAATTTGAGATGAAAACAGAACATAACAACATTGAAACAAAAAATAGAATAGGAACATATCTGATGTAAAAGCACCGTACCAGTGCAGAAGCATTGTATGGCTTACAGTTCTATTATTTTGGGTATTTTGAGGTATTAGACCTCAAACAAGTATAGGTGTGTTTATATTTTTTGGAAATATCTTTTTGAGATATTTTTAAAGATACCAGTTTTATTAATTTTTATGGAGTTTTGATGTAGTTTTATGAGCTTCAAATATGACCCTACTTTTTGCTCCTATACCTGCAAAAAAGAAAGAAACTTGTAAACACAAACTAAAAAATATTTACATTAGTATAGAAGGGTTTGTCTGATATCTCTAGGAATATTGATTTTTCTTGGTAGAGGGTTCAAACCCCTTTTTATTTACAATGGATAAATAATATAATAGATAGAATGCTCAAAAAATTGAATGCTTGCAAAGTAAATAAATGCTGATTCAAAATACCAATGGGAGCAAAAGAGGAAAAATTTACAAAATTGGGATGCCAGATTTGCTTCTCTTTATGCTTGTAGAAGATGCCTATCAAAGGTCTTGGATTGTCATCACCCAAATTTCCAACCCAAAACAACTATGATTTTTTTTATTATATATATACACTTATTAATTTAAAACTCTTTAGATTATCTAACATAGTGTTAAAATGGTGAATCACTATCTAACGAGGTTACTCTCTTCTCTATACTTACACTTATCTACCAATGCAAGTACACTAGATTAAGGTACACCCAACACTATACTTACATTAGTTTATCAATATAAGCATATTATCCACCTATCTCTATACTTACATTTATCTATTAATGTAAGTACACTAGGTGTAGAATTCACCCATATCTATACTTACATTTGTCCATCAATGTAGTATACTAGGTGTTGCATTCACCCATATCTATACTTACATTTGTCTATCAATGTAGTATACAAGGTGTAAAGACTCACCCATCCGTGCTACATACTCACTTCTATCTAAGTATGAGTATTAGGTGTTGTCTAAATAGAGCCTTCATTCCTCTTTAGGTAAACTAAAGGCTAGCTCATTCTTTTCGGTCAATTGAAAGAATTTTAATAATTACCACAACTCACATTGGTCTTTTATGTGAAAGTTTTCCTTAACTTGACTAACTCTTTTACATGTTTGAAGAGTTAATTATCTTTTCCCAAGATAGCTAATGTACTTAACCAAAGTCTATTATGGTTACCCTTGCCACCGTTATCTAGTTCTCTACAAGATTACTACCCATTGCCAGCTAAGCTAAGTCATTACTATTATCTTGGTAACAACCATACAACTTTGATTTAGTTCAATGTTTTCTAAACTTCTTTGAAATCAATTAAAAGTTTCGCTAGCCAACATCTAACTGATGTCATCGAACAAGGATCCCTTCTTTCAATTAATTTGTTTCCTTAGTTATCATTCCCAAAATCTGGGGTTATAATTTCAGTCATACATGATTACAACAAAATATAATATATTAGTCTCTAAGCATACCGATTTACGAATCTTTCATGAATAAACACTAGTTTACTCCAAATCAAAGACTAAAGTTATCATTCACTTGATATAAATAATCCATTAATGATGTTCACATAGAAACGAATGTTTACCAAAATACTCTTCAATTAACTCGGATATTTCCTAGAAATACATCGATACAGGATGTAAATAACACATTCCAACAAATAACTAACTTATGGAATGAAATCAATAGTTTCTCTTCCAGTTAATAAATTCTATATACAAGTTCCTTTCCATAAATGGTAAAAACAATATTTGTAACTTTGCATCAACTATATTACAAATAACTTTGAATCAACGCTCATCAGAGTGTGTAAGATCCTCGAGGGCTTTTCCAAAAATGATCAAGGCATGGTGAAACAAAGAGTTTCCATCTTGAACTCACAACTAAACCTTTTCTTCTTCCAATAACATCGACCAAAGAGTAGTTTACTTCATTCTACCATCCCAGCATGAATTGAATGCTCTCTACCTTCGGCTCTTCACTTAACTACCGAGAATAGATTGCCTTGTGATGGGATCAGAGATAACTTGATTCAAAGGGATTTACATATTTCAATGCACGTAAATCATTTTCAAAGCACACTCTTTAAGCAATGAAAACTAATTTAAGCCTTCCAACATTCACTCATAAATCCAATCATCTTTCATCAATCAAAGAGCATACAAAAATAAGAGCTACATAAATCTTCCTCTATCATTTGGGACTTTATTTAAAAAACATATTCTAAAACCAAATCAATCCATGTCCTAAAATAGAACACTCACAAAGTTAAAAAGGATGGCATAACATTTTCTTAAATACAAATCTATGTATTGCTCACTATTCCTTTTCTCAAGCAATACACAATATTCCAAACAAACCAGATCCTTCTACAAAGAACAGTGAATGTGTTCATCACATTCATAACAATTTAAAATAAAAAGAATGACAATCATCACATATCGTCTATTGCACTGATTTATTGTCATCTAATATGTCTATGCAAAATAGACTATATTTTCTATCTTCTATGGTAAATTATATCTAACATTCATTTAGCTAGATTTCACAATAATATCTATTTCAATTTTAAATCTTAAAATAGGATTTCAGATTCACAAAACTATGGATTCTCCATATGATGGAATACATGGTCAACAGTTTAAGGAATTAAAACTTAAACTATGATAATAGTATCTATATTCAGCACTTCATTAATCATGAATCTAGCAAGGAAACTATGTATTTCATCACTGGTTTCATCTGTAATATCTATTGTATTCTAGCTTAGTTAAACCAGATACTCTTTCACACATATAGGAAACCAAAATAAGGAAACAAACAAATTTCCAAAGCTTAAATAATAGAGGTGACTAATCATTTAGTCCTTTTCAATTTCAATCATCATTTTCAAACCTCAACATAGTCTACAAAGGTTTACCGGGTTACCTGATTTTACCAACGTCTCTCCCCAAACGAAAATTACCAGGTATATTTTTTTCCAGAAAGCTTCCTCTTCTTCTCCTCTCGACTCCTCGATCCCATCGCAAAAATAAAAATTAACCTCTACAACCCGACACTCTCCTTTTTCTATCAGTTTACCTAGTCGTTACTTCCATTACCTCCCTTCTCAACCATAATAATGGTTCATCATTATTTCTTTCCCCCACGACTCTCAACACCATCACTTACTTCGAATACGAGGGAGAAATTCTAGCTAGAGCCTTGGTAGTGCCTCATCAAAGCTCCACTACCAACATAGTCCATAACATAACTCCAAGTTCTCTACTTCAAACTGGTCTTTAAATGAAGTAACAAACATACAATAAAAATACACCTCCATTTTCTTTAATTTTTTTTAAAATCTTATTGTTCCTATCTTTATTATTTGATAATACAAGGAAACAAACATCCATTCCTTTCATAAAATTACTTTTCCTTTTCAAAAAAATTTCTTCATAAATAATTATTATGCACTATAAATTCAAAGCAATTTATATTTCTTTTCTTATGCAAATTATGATATGCATCTTCATGAAAGGGACATTCATCCATGTTGCCTCCTCAAATATTCTGACAATTTACCCATCACATCATTTCCCCAAGGTAATATTTTCTCGATGGTTAATTCTTTCTGCCACCATGAAGAGACCTATTCCTGCAAAAGTGCACTTTCATTAGTAGCATCATATTCTTATATAAAATGTAGGTTTTCACAAAATCAAACATGGAATTATCCTACATCCCACATTAATATTTACATCTCACATTTTCAATAATAAACAAGTATTTGAATACTAAAACTGAAATAGTCCATCATTTCATCCATAAGCCATATAGCAAACATAAATCCATCAAAATAAAAGTCTTCCAAAGGGTGGGTCATGACATCATCCCCCCTTAGGCTTAACACAGTCCTCTGTGTTTAAAACATTATAAACATAAAATAGTATTTATACAATATTTTCAAATAGAAATGGAAAGTGTTTTTGCATATCTGCTACTTTTTCCCAAGTAGCATTTCTTTCAGAATAATGGTCCCATTGGACCTTACATTGCTCTAAGGTTCCTTTCCTCATTGATTTAGATCAAAACTCAAGGATTCTTATTGGTTGAACCTCTATAGCCTCTGGGTTCACCATCTACAAATTAGAAAAATCCCACACATGCTCAGGATTAGCAACATACTTTTTAAGCAAAGAAATATGAAAGGTGTTGTGAATCTTGGATAGATTGGGTGGTAAGGCAAGTCGATATGCCATAGGACTAATCTTCTCTATGATTTCAAAGGGTCTAAAAAGTGAGGATCTAGCTTTGTGGACTTAATTGCACTCTTTCTTGGTTTTACCCTTAAAAACACTCTATCACCCACAACAAACTCTTTTGGTGATCTCTTAAGATCGACATCGCTTTTCTGATGGTCTGTAGCTTCCTTCAACCTCTCTCTGATCACCCTCAATTGTTGCTCCATTTCTTTGACCATGTCTGGTCCAAGCACAATCCGGTCTTCTAGATTATCCCATGACAATGGTGTCCTACACTTTCTACCATACAAAGCTTCGAATGGAGCCATGCCTATGGTCGAATGGTGACCATTATTGTAGGTAAATTCTACCAGATGCAAGTAATCCTCCCAATGAGTTTTCTGATCCATACAGTACATGCGAAGCATATCTTCTAGCACTTGATTCACTCTTTCAGTTTTCCCATCAGTTTTTGGATGGTAAGCAGAACTGATGTTCAATCTAGTACCAATGGCATGATGCAAGGATTGCCAAAACTCAGATGTGAATTTTGGGTCCCTATCTGATATGATTACCTTCGAAAAACCATGAAGCCAAAATATTTCTTTGGAAAATCTATTAGCCATAACCATGATATCATCCTTGGTGTTCCCGGGTATAAAGTGCGCAACCTTGGTCAGTCTATCGACCACTACTAGGATTGCATCATGTTGAAACCTATTTTTAGGCAGCCCTACAATGAAATCCATCAAAATCACTTGCCATTTTTGCATAGGCACATCATGCGGATACAACAATCCAACAGGATGTCTATGTTCTACTTTTACCTTTTGGCACTCGAGGCATTGAGCGATAAACTCAGTTATGTCTCTCTTCATTCCTGGCCAAAAGTATATCTTTTTCATATTCTCCCTCATATTTGCTCCTCCTGGATGAGCAAAATATGGAGATCTATGCACTTCATTCATAATCATCTTTCTCAAATTTCTGGTCTCAGGAATTACTACCCTATTCTTAAAACATAAGAAACCATCCTTGATGCCAAAGTCCTTGTTTTCATCAGGTTTCCTTTCCATCCTTTCCCAAATTTGGTTGTAGTATGCATCCTGATTTTGCATTTCCTTGACTTGTTCCATCAAGTCGACATGGATGCAAGACAAAACTACTATATGTCTCCTCCTACTCAATGCATCAATGACTTTATTCTCTTTTCCTTTTATATACTCAATGCCAAAATCATATTCTATGAGAAATTCCATCCACCTTCTCTGCCTAGCATTGAGTAAAGGTTGAGTGAATATATATTGCAGACTCTGATGGTCTATCCTTAGCTCAAAGGGTCTCCCGACCAAATAATATCACCAACTCTTGAGAGCAAACACTACAACTACCAACTCTAAGTCATGGGTTGCATAATTAACCTCATGTCTTTTCAGTTTTCTAGATCCATAGGCTACCACTACTTCTTCCTGTGAGAGCACTCCTCCCAAACCTTCTAATGATGCATCAATACAAACAGAGAAACTTCCCTGAAGATCAGGTACCTTTAGTATAGGAGGTATGGTAAGCTTTTGCTTAAGCAAATCAAAGGCTTCCTCACATTTTTCTATCCACTTGAATTCTTTTCCTTTTCTCTGAAGGTTAGTTATTGGTGAGGTGATCTTAGCATAGTCCCTCACATAACACCTATAGTATCCAGTTAAGCCCATGAAACTTTGAACTTCTATCACATTTGTAGGTGGTGGCCAATTCAAAATAGCTTCTATTTTCTTAGGATCCACTATGATCCCTTCAATCGAAACAATGTGTCCTAAATATTGCACTTCTGACACATAAAATTCACACTTGGATAAATTCCCATACAACTAATTTTTCCTTAATAGCTCTAGCACAACCTTGAGGTGCTCATCGTGCTCTATCTTATTTCTAGAATATATCAAAATATCATCCAGAAATACCAGAACAAATCTATCCAAGTACTTCCTGAAGATGTTATTCATCAAATTCATAAATGCCATTGGAGCATTTGTTAAACCAAAAGGTAAGACAACAAACTCATAATGTCCATAACAAGTTTTAAAGGTTGTCTTGTGAGTATCCTCCTCATGGATTCTCAATTGGTGATATCCTGATTTCAAATCAATCTTTGAAAATATTATGGCATCTTTGAGTTGATCGAAGAGATCTTCAATTCTCGGTAGAGGATATCTGTTCTTGATAGTTTCCTTGTTCAACATTCTATAATCTATGCATAATCTCAAGGAACCATCCTTCTTCTTTACAAATAGTATTGGTGCACCCCAAGGTGATACACTTGGTTTGATCAATCCTTTCTCTAGTAACCCTTGCAATTGCACCTTCAACTCTTGCATTTCTATGGGATTCATTCTATAAGGAGCTCTATGGATGGGTTCTGTTCTAGGTTGAAGCTCAATAGTAAATTCAAATTCCCATTTAGGGGGTAATCCAGGTAAATCCTCTGGAAAGACATCCCTAAATTCTTGAAGAATTGGGTGTTTCTCAAACACCTCTTCCTTCTTCTCTTTATCAATTTCATTTATCTTAACTACATAGACCATTCCTCCTTTCTTTATGGCCTTCTTAAGTTGCATTTTCGATAGTATTTGAGGTTGAAAAGCCCCTTGTAGGCTATACACCCTTCGCACAACACCCCTATCTTCTGTATACTCAATCCATCTATCCTAAAATTTGAGTACTACCTTATGCGCTTGCAACCAATCCATTCCTAGGATTATGTCAAAAGCATGCAGAGGCGCTACATACAAACATCCTATTGTTGTTCCACTAGGTAAGGTAATTTCTACCATAGGGTAACATTGATTAATGGAGTAGGTTTATCCTGAACCATACTCGACCTTCCACCCATGAGCCAAGATTCTTGGTCTTTCTGAAATATCTTTAGCTAAACTAGTGGAAATAAAACTATCTGTAGCACCACTATCAATCAAGATTTTAACATTCCTACCAAAAATCTTACCTTTAATCAATAGTGGTGTGGCTTGACCATCAAGATTCTGGTTTCCTGTAGCTACATAAATCTTGTGCATGGGCTCTTTAGGTGTAGTTTCTTTGTACATTGGTTCTTTTCCTTTTGAACTCATTCCTGCTCTTTGTGGGTAATTGTTGGCATAATGTGGTCCTCTACAAAGATAACATCCTTCTTTCGGTCTTGGATGTTCTTTCCATTTTTGTCCCTCTTCTACTTTATCTGCATGTGGAGAATTAACCTGTCCCTGTGATGGTCTATTGTTTCCTTTGTCATGGTTGTTGGAAGTACGATTCTTTCCTTGGAACCTTCTTCTGAACTTCCCCTATTTTTGGTCATTCCTTCTATCATGCTTAGAGGAATCTTTGTTTGCCTATTCTTTTTCCCACTTAACAAAACCTGCGCTATTCCTTTTCCTTAATGCTTCCCTACCCTGCTCATCTAACCCTTCATAGTCAAAATAGGGTTTGAGATATGTTTCAACTTTCCTAGCCAAATCATAGGCCTTTTGTAGAGTAGTAGGTTCCCTCATATCTACTTCTTACCCTATTCTAGGATCCGCTCCTAGTATAAACTTGTGAATCTTCATTTTCTCATTATAAGCAGGCACATATTTTAGCAACTTGACAAATATTTGATAGTACTTCTCCACTATTCTAGTTCCCTGTTGAAGCTTAGTGAACTCCTCAAACTTTTGGGAATAGAAGTGTTCCATGAGAAATCTATCTTTGAAGGCTTTTACAAATTCATCCCATTTTAGATCGACTATTGCTGCTAGTTTTTGATCTGCACTAAGAGTTTCCCACCAATCCAAACCATCTCCTTGCAAATGCAATGTGGCATAGGATGTTCGAGTACCCAAGGAAAAATTCTTCATATTGCAATAGGTTTCTATTTCCTTCAACCATACCTCAGCCTTATCACCATCTTCCTCTCCATTAAACTTGGAAGATTTCAAATGTTTCATCTCTTTGCCCAACTCGACCTCAAGTCGAATCCTGGCCAGTTGTGCCTCAGTAAGGGGTTCATTTTCCTATCTCCTATTAGAGTTCCTAGCCTGTGTTTCCCGATTCAACATGGCATCCAACAACTATTTTTGTGTTTCTACCTATTCTCGAAGTAGAGCCACTATCTCAGTAAGATTTTCCCTTTCATTACTAGGGTTCTCTGAACCTACATCTGGGGTTCTATTCTCTACATTATTCTATCGTGTCTGCCTTGTCGATGGGGCAACACTCCCTCTTCTTCTCTTTGGTGGCATTGTCCCTGGCCACACATAAAAGAGACAGTAGGAATTTCATTAGCAATTATTTCTTTCAAATTGCTCCTCCTACTAATAATTATTTACCCAGTCAACTCAAATAACCAAATAGGTTTACTTCTACTAGTTTCTCTTTTTGACATTATTTAAATATGACTTCTATCACATATTGCAACTAATCTTACGTAGTGAACCTATTCCACTATGAACCATGCTCTGATACCAAAATATCATCACCCAAATTTCCAACCCAAAATAACTATGAAATATATATAGACTTCTATATTTAAAACTCTTTAGATTATCTACCATAGTGTTGAAATCGTGAATCACTACCTAACGAGGCTACTCTCTTCTCTATACTTACACTTATCTACCAATGCAAGTACACTAGATTAAGGTACACCCAACACTATACTTACATTAGTCTATCAATGTAAGCATATTGTCCACCTATCTCTATACTTACATTTGTCTATCAATGTAGTATACTAGGTGTAAAGACTCGCCCATCCGTGCTACATAATCACTTCTATCTAAGTATGAGTATTAGGTGTTGTCTAAATCATAGTAGCAAAACTCGGACTCGACTCGGACTCGGAAAGTTCGACTCGGGAGTCGGACTCGGGACTCGGCAAAAAAACTTGGCAAGACTCGGTAAAAACTCGGAAAAAAGAAAAAAATGAAAAAAAATACAAATTTTATTGAAAAAATAAGTTTTTTCATGAATATTACTTATTAGTATATTCTAACACACTTACTCAACATTCAACATTGTACAAATAAGAAATTAACAAGAGGAAGGAGCATATTCTAATAGCAAGCTAATAATTTTGTTTTATAATTTTTTTTTTTTTGGATACATAGGGAGTTGGTTACATCCACACTATTTTTAGTAACTGCCCCCAACAAGCCTATACCACCTCATTATTTTATAACCCGACATGAAGAGGACCACCGGTCACTCGAGATTCATACCATCGTTGTCGGTCTGGCGTGCACTCAGAGGATTCGGAACAGACAATGACCTTTGCAGGCATGACCTCTTTGGTTTATAAAATTATAAATAAATAATATAATGATAAAATAAACTTAATATATAAAGTTCAAAAACATTATTAACATTTTACAAAACATTAAATAATAATAAACTTTACTATGTGACGAAATCACCCTAACTTAGTCCACCATGTTTAATAAATAAAAATTTCAAATACCATGTTCATTAGAGAAACCATGGGACGGAATCACCCTAACTTAGTCCATCATGTTTAATAAATAAAATATTCAAATACCATGGTTAATTATAATCGGTGGGTTGTCTAGATTCGATTTCCTAGATGGTTGGTTGGGATCTATTAACTTTACTTTTATTAAAAGGTTCCTGAGAAAAAAATTGAAAATAAAATTCTTCATATATTAATAAAGCTAATATTTAATCATAGCCATTTTTCCGGTTTTAGAATGGGAAGCTGTTTTTTAAAACTGCTTACCAAAATTCAAGGTAGAAGCGACATTCATTATTCTGGGGGAGCTTCGTGCGTAGCAATTGTTTCGTTGGCAGTCGAGGGTTTCAGAGCAAAATAAATTATCGTTTTTAATTTTTTTCCATTGCCGCGTGGTGGTGTGTATTGGCTGCAATAGCAACGGTGGCAGTGACGGCGACGGGAGAGGGTGCATTGAAGGAGAGAAAAGAATGGAAGAAAATGAAGGTGCAAGAACTGCGCGATGAACTTTCTAGAAGAGGTCTCAGCACTGGCGGCCTCAAGCCTTCCTTGATCGAACGCCTCCAAAACTCATGCCATTCTCCGCTCGAACCGCCACACCCCACAGGACATGCATACGTGCATTCTGAGGCGGTTCTCATTCCCAAACAAGACGCGGATGATGTATCCATCGGAGAAAGATATATTTGTATTAAAATAAATTATAATTGAGGGATAAGCATTTTGAAGGTTTGAGAAGCAAAATTGCACATTCTCTCGTTAATATAATAAACAAAGATTTCAGCGTCTTGTTCGTGATTGCGCATCGGCCAACGTGGATGCTTAAGTCGTGGAGCATCATCAACACTTAACCTCCCTAGACGTAATTTTTTTTTTTTTTTTAAACTTCCATTTTTTTTGGGCCAGCCGAGTTCCGACGTCGGGACTCGGGAGTCCGTGTCGGACTCGGACTCGGCCCAGGACTCGGCCGGACTCGGAGGAGTCCAAAAAAAAGGAGTAGGAGTGGGCTCGGCTCGGCTGAGCCCACTCGGACTCGGACTCGGCCGAGTACTCGGGAGTCCAAAAGAGTTTGACTACTATGGTCTAAATAGAGCCTTCAATCCTTTTTAGGTAAACTAAATACTAGCTCATTATTTTCGGTTAGTTGAAAGAATTTTAATAATTACCACAACTCACATTGGTATTTTATGTGAAAGTTTTCCTTGACTAACTCTTTTACCTATTTGAAGAGTTAATCGTCTTTTCCCAAGATAGCTAACGTACTTAACAAAAGTCTATTAGGGTTACCCTTGCCACCGTTATCTAGTTCTCTACAATATTACTACCCATTGTCAGCTAAGCTAAGTCATTGCTATTATCTTCGTAAAAACCATACTACGTTGATTTGGTTCAATGTTTTCTAAACTTCTTTGAACTCAATTAAAAATTTCACCGGCCAACATCTAATTGATGTCATCGAACAAGGGTCACTTCATTCAATTAATTCATTTCCTTAGTTATCATTCCCGAAATCTGGGGTTATAATTTCAATCATACACGATTCTAGCAAAAGATAATACATTAGTCTCTAAGCATGTCGGTTTACAAATATTTCATGAATAAACACTAGTTTACTCCAAATCAAAGACTAAAGTAATCATTCACTTGATATAAATAATCCATTAATAACGTTCACACAACAACGCATGTTCACCACAATACTCTTCAATTAACTCGGATATTTCCCAGAAATACATCGATATAGGACATAAATAACACGTTCCAATGAATAACTAACTTATTAAATAAAATAAATAGTTTTCCTTCCAGTTAATAAATTCTACATACAAGTTCCTTTCCACAAATGGTATAACAATATTTGTGACTTTTCATCAACTATATTACAAATAAGTTTGACTTAGTGCTCATCACAGTATTTAAGATCCTCGAGATATTTTCCAAAAATGATCAAGGCATGGTGCAACAAAGAGTTCCCATATTGAACTCATAGTTAAGCCTTTTTTACTTTCGATAACATCGAATAAAGAGTATTTTACTTCATTCCACCATTCCAACACAAACTGAATGCTCTCCACCTTCTGCTCTTCACTTAACTACAAAGAATAGATTACCTTGTGATGGTATTAGATACAACTCCGATTCAAAGGGATTTGCATATTTCAATGCACGTAAATCATTTTCAAAGCACACTCTTTAAGCAATGAAAACTAATTTAAGCCTTCCAACATTCACTCATAAATCCAATCATCTTTCATCAATCAAAGAGCATACATAAATAAGAGCTACATAAATCTTTCTCTATCATTTGGGATTTTATTAAAAAAAAAAATGACATATTCTAAAACCAAATCAATTCATGTCCTAAAATAGAACACTCACATAGTTAAAAAAGGATGGCATAACATTTTCTAAAATACAAATCTACGTATTGTTCACTATTCCTTTTTTCAGATAATGCACAATATTCCAAACAAACTAGATCCTTCTACAAAGAACAACGAATGGGTTCATCACATTTGGTAACAATTTAAAATCAAAAGAATGGCAATCATCACATATCGTCTATTGACCTGATTTACTATCATCTAATACGTCTATACAAAATAGACTATCTTTTCTATCTTCTATGGTAAATTATATCCGATATTCATTCAGATAGATTTCACAATAACATCTATTTCAATTTAAAATCTTAAAATAGGTTTTCAGCTGCACAAAACTACGAAGTCTCCATTTGATGGAATGCATGGTCAACAATTTGGGGAATTGAAACTTAAATTATGATAATTTTATCTATATTTAGCACTTCATTAATCATAAATCTAGCAAGGAAACTACGTATTTCATCACTGGTTTCATTTGTAATATCTATTGTATTTCAGCTTAGTTAAACCATATACTCTTTCACACACATAGGAAACCAAAATAAGAAAACAAAAAAAAATTCAAAGCTTAAATAACAGAGGTGACTAATCATTCAATCCCTTTCAATTTCAATCATCATTTTCAAACCTCAACACAGTCTACAAAGGTTTACCGGGTTACCTGATTTTTTCAATCTCTCTTCTCCAACAGAAATTACCAAGTTTCTTTTTTCTAGTGATATTCCTCTTCTTCTCCTCTCGACTCGATTCCATCACAAAAAAATTAAAAACCAACCTGTACGAATCGACACTCTCCTTTTTCTCTCGGCCTACCCAACCATTAATTCTATTACCTCCCTTATTGACCATAGGAACGGTTCACCATTATTTATTTTCCTCCCACGACTCTCAACACAATCACTTACTTCAAATTTGAGGGGAGAAATTCCAGCTAGAGCCTTGGTAGTGCCTCATCAAAGCTCCACTACCAACATAGTCTATAACGTAACTCCCAGTTATCTACTTCAAACTGATCTTTAAATAAAGTAACAGACATACAATAATAATACAACCTCCATTTTCTTTAATTTCCTTTTTAAAAGCTTATTATTCCTATCATTATGATTTGGTAATACAAGTAAACAATTATCCATTTCATTCATAAAATTACTTTTTCTTTCCACACAAAATTTCCTCATAAACAATTATTATGCACAATAAATTCAAAGCAATTTATATTTATTTTCTCATGCAAATCATGTTATGCATCTTCATGAAAGGGGTATTCATCCATGTTGCCTCCTCAAATATTTCAACAATTTGCCCATCACATCATTTCCCCAAGGTAATATTTTCTTGGTGGTTAATTCTTTCTGCCACCATGAAGAGACCTATTCCTGCAAAAGTGCACTTTTATTAGCAGCATTGTATTCATATATAAAATGTAGGTTTTCACAAAACCAAACATGGAATTATCCTACCTCCCACAATAAGATTTACATCTCACATTTTCAATAATAAACAAGTATTTGAATACTAAAATTGAAATAGTCCATCGTTTCATCCATATGCCATATAGAAAACATAAATCCATTAAAATAAAATTCTGCCAAAGGGTGGGTCATGACATGGATGATACCCCTTGATGCTACTCGAATGCTTGGAGAAGCTCCTTTTTGGCTTATTGTGTTGTTAGATCTAGAATTGCTTTAAAATGGTAACAACATGACAATGGAGAAAAACTCTTCCTTGGATATTTTAACAACATATAATCACATATGTTTTGATTGATTTTCCCTCTGCCTTCCTCCAAGGCTCATTTTATAAAATACTTAAAGCCATATGGAGGATCCATTAGAGGTGTGTACATATAGGGGCGAGTTTCCCGTTAACAGAGATAGATGACAAGCTTATAAGGTGATTTAGAGTGTTTGTGGGAGTTACAATGGATGACTCAGTTGTTAGGGGTAGGTGCATAGAGTTGATTAGGAGTTAGTTGCCTTCAATGTCAGTCGCATGCCTTAATTAGGTAGTTAAATATCCTGATTAGCAATCAATCAAACCAATTGGTAGATCAAAGATGTACTAGACGAGGGAAAAAATAAGATCTATAAGAAACAGGCAGTTAGACTACCAAAAACTTTAGTTTTGATGATGGTTGAACAAAAGTGTTGTTTGGTTATAAAAGTGTTGTACAAAATCACCATAATGTTTTAGGGTATTTTTGGGTGTGACACCTCGATGAAACATAGGCATGCTTATACTCATTGGAAAGCTTTTTTAAGCCCTTTCCAAAGGTACTATTTTTGTAAGGTTTTGTAAAGGTTTGGTATATTTTTGTGATTCTTTAAGGTCAGGTTGTATTTTACCCCAAATTTGGGTATAAAAGGGGTAATTTTGCTGAATTAGCCCAAATGATTGGTTAATGATGCAATTCGCACATAAATTGAGTGTCTACAATATATATTGTAAAGCATAGACTAATAAAATTTTGCAAAGAGTTACAACAAATCAAAAGGCACACAAAATACAATAACACAAGTGAACAATGGTTGTAGTATGCTAAGAAATTATATGAGAGATACCAAGAAAAATATACCCCTTCTATGATTGACACAATTGAAGAACATTTTTATTTGAAAGATGTGAGGGAGGGTATTAAGAAAATAATAATAGGTAAATATCACAATATAGATGGTCTGGAAACTGAACATCTCAAGTGTGGGGTTCACATCTTGGCATCGCACATTTAAAATATTTTTAATTGCATCATTAAAAGAGGATTTTTTTTTTTTTGGGTATATAGAAGCAATGGTTACAATCACGATTTTTAGTAACTACCAACACAACTGGTAGGGTTCAAACTATCTACAAAGGCTCCCATAAAGTAAAAAAACCAATCTAGTCATACCATAAAGTAAAAACGGAGACACTAATAATATTTCAAATTACCACACCATCATGATTAATCCTCTTTTTGCAAAATTATTTGAAAACCTAGTAGGAAGAAAAATTATTCAATGGGTAAAAGATTAAGAAAAATGACAATAGGATAAGTAGGATGTAGACCAAAGTACTCAACAATAGATCACAACATTACTTTAAGGCACCTACTAGAGAGGATAGGTAATGGAAAATAAAAAGTTTATTATTGTTTTGTGGACTTTAAAAAGGCTTTTGAAATAGTACCTAGAGGTAAACTATGGAAAAGAATGGAAGAAATTAGTGTACAATCCGACTACAGAGTAGTTACACATAGACTTTATGAGCACGTGGTGGCAAAAATTAAAATTCCAAAAGGACTATCAGATTGTTTTAGGAGTGATATTAGGGTGACAAAGTTTTCCATTATCACCCTTTTTTTTTGGTCTTTACATTGACAAATTGGAGGAATGAGTAGATAGGATGGGAGGAGAGAATACAATTGGCTAATTATATAGTGAAACTTCTTCTTTTTGTCGATGATCTCATCTTGATTGGCAAGAAACTTGAAAGTTTAAAGTAACATTTAAAATTTTTAGAGCACTTTAATAAAGAAGTTGGAATGTAGGTAAACACTAGCAAGACTAAAATTATGGGTTTCTCTATTAGGAGAGAGCAAAAACAACCATATGTTTTATTTAAAATTAATCCTTTAGAGGTAGTAACAAAATATAAATACCTTGGGTTATATTTTTAAAGTAAAATCAAGAAAATATGCAGGATGAAATGAATACAAGCATAATGGAGGGCACTTTACTCATTATTGAATGGGGTAAGAAAAATAGAATTATGGATTGTAAAACCATTAGGGTCCTTTTCGGGTTATTAGTTATTGTAGTGGTGCTATATGGGTGTGAGTTATGGGCTAGCAATACAATAAATTTTAAATTGATACAAATAGAATGAATTAAAAAACGACTAATTACAAATAATTTTTAAAGTAAAACATCAGTCCGGTATGAGATTTTACTTGTTGAAATAGGGACTTTTCCACTAGAAGAAGAAGCTATGATAAGCTTATTGGTGTACCTAAAGAAAATACAAAGAATGTAAGATAACAAGTTGTCAAAATAAGTATTAAAAGAAACAATAAAAAGAAGAAAAGACATGGATGAAATAAAACAATAGCATTATATTTCATGAGATCCCAAACTCCAACAAAGTAATTAAACAATATGTGAAGAAAAAATTCAGACTTGTCATTTGGATTAAAAATTTAGGAAGGAGAAAACATTTATACATTTACGAGTTCAACCCAAATTATGAACATAGAAAAAATATGTACATAAATGCAAAAATTAAATGTAAAGAAAAAATTCTTATAGCCAAACTAAGATCCAATTCATACCATCTTATATGTAAAATTGAGAGATGGACAATTCCTCAATGTATGGTCAAAATGAATATGTATTTTACACAACACAAGCAGTGGAGGCTAAAAAAATATTTTGTCATGGAATGTAAATCCTACAAGGACGTCGAGATTGCATATAAGGACACTTAAAAGTAAACTCACTAATGAAACTTTGAAAGAATTGAGAATAGATAATGCAAGGAAACTTTTCATCAAAATCAACAATAGAAGAAATACTCTCTAAAATATGATAAGAGGATGTTGAGCTTTTGAATTTGTTGAACATTTTTTTCTTGGATGTTAAACTTTGGAACTTTGAAAAGGATATCCATGGTTTGACTCCAAAAGGAAGTAGGGTTGAATAGATACCCTATCTTGTATGAAATCTCTTGGTCCCATGGACTTTGGTCTAGTGGACTTAACTATAGTTATTTCATTTTATTTTGAACCCTATATTATGATTGTTAAGTATATATATAATATTGAAACAAATTCTCAATTATTAGTTGGGATGAATTGACCACATAGTGATATTATATCAACTACAATTATATATATTTAAGTAAACAAAATTTGAACTTAGGTCTTCTTAAATCTGAGATATTCAACCAATCAATTCTTACCCTTTGATTATAATCCCTTTATATTATAACAGTTAATTTCATCGATTTATATGCATAATGTGAGGTCTATAATTTAAAATCACTAAAGAGAATACATAAAATTATAGTTCTGAGGTTTAGAAATTTAAAACTACTAGACATAACAAGTAAAGTTATATTTGTTTTATTTTTTAAATTAGTTTAAGTGATTTTTTATTTGTAATTAATTGTATGAATTTTTTTTTTTTTAATATTGAACATCGTTTACAAATATTAGCGCATGAGCAAACACAAGAGGAATCGACCTCACAAACACATGGATGATAATAACGAGGCAACTGCCATTACACCAAATGCCATTTGACATTAATTGTATGAACTTAAAAGAGTTCAAAATGTAATATATTGTGACCATATATTGGTATTATAATAGCTTAATAATTATGCATTTATCTTTTGATAAGCGAGGGTGTTAATCTTCTCCATGAAAGCTGAAAAGTTGTCTAGTTGAGCTCATACCATTTGATTCTATTTTAACTTATTGATGGTCTATATATACGGAAATATTTAAATGACTTTACACGGGTTTTTATAAGGGGTCTCCACCCCCTCATACTGAGTGGGGTTTGAACCTTGAACCTTCAAAAGAGAGGTCAAAACCCTTACCATTGCAATAGCTAACAATTATCATATATGAATATTTACTACATAGATTGTGTTTATTTTCTTAGTTAATAATAATACATTTAAATTTATTAGTTTTGAATTATGTAAGTTGAAAATCAAAATATCTTATAGAAAATATATTAAGATAAATATATTCTAGGTCATACAAGAAGTAATTCATGTTAAGTTCTACATCAAGTGGAAGCTATACAAGTACTTTAAATTGGATATAAAAATATATTATAACTGAATTTTAGGATTTTAAAATTAATATATAAATATAAAAAGATAATTTATTAATTTTTTCAAAAGTTTTATTAATTTTAATTAAAAATGTTTTTAAAAAAAATAATAAATGTAAATTATAAAGGTTATGTTATAAAAACTTATTTAAGAGAAATGTGAGAATTTTTTTTGATTGGTTGAAAAGGGGTTTTGAAAGGATCCTGGAAAATTTTACAAAAAAAACACAGTCTCTAAAAGATAACAAACAGGGGCCATCTTGGCCCTAGCAAGACAATTCAAGATTCGAAAAATATAGAGAAGTTTACCACCCACGAAAAATAACACCAAAGAGCTCCAACAATTCAAAAATTGAAAGAAGGTTTCCCGCTCACGGAAACCCTAACCAGCAAATAAAAGTAATTCAAAACATTTGAAAAAAGATTCCTGCATGGGGAAATCTTTATATAAAGTAAACTATAGCACACAAAAAAATAGACAGGAGATTCCCTACCTAATGAGACCTTAACCACAGATCGACAAGAGTCTAAAATATGGATTAGCAGCAAAGGGGATCTCTACAGGACATGAGATCCCACAACAACGAAGAGAAGGCCTAGAATATAGTTCAGTAGCACAAGGATATCTCTGCAAGCCACAAGATCTCACTGCAAAGAAGGTAAAAATCACAGTCAAAAGGTGGAAAAACCTAGAGAAGAATCAATCCATCACGATGTCTTATGGCTGGAAAGGAACATCTTACATAGGGAATGTCATTAGGAGACCGTCTTCTGCAGTAGGCATGCACACAGAAGGTCCCCCTTCCAAAGACCAAGAAAAATGGTAGAAGAAGAAATCCTCTAGAGAGTCACCCATGTTAGATCACCAACCAGCCCCTCCAGTTGTCCATCCAAGAAGAGATCCATAGAAAACTTCACCCACTGCGTAAGAAACACAGAACCCATCACAAATGCCAGAAATAAGCAGCAGAGAAAGGTGCCACAAAAAATCCTAGATAGACAAAAAATGAATCTTTCGAAAGCCCCTCCCAAAAATAGTCACAAGAGCCACTCAACTACGAACGTTAAAAATATGGCCCTCCCTTAGTGAGGAAACCTTGAGCCCGCTTTTGATAATCATAAGATCTCGAACCCGCTTTCGAAAACCCATCCTAGCAACAATCACAAGAGCCACTCAACTATGGATGATAAAACCATGGCCCTCCGAAATACCAAGAAAAATGTAGAGAGTAAATCCTAGGCTACAACACAATGGGCAACAGGAAAATAGGTGCCCCCTTTCAAAAGCCAAAATCCAGAGAGGGGTAGAGAAAACCTTCCAGTGGATAACGATAACGCATGGGATCCTTCTGAAGACCATAAAGGTTTGCCAAGATAGTCTTTGTAGCTCCAACTCTCGAGCCAAGCCATCCGAAAGCCTACCACCACCGAAGGGCAACGACAAAATAAAATTTGGGTCGATCCAGCCAAGCAATTGTAATCACATAAAAAATAGGAAGGCATGTCGAGGATCCCGTAGAGGTCCTAGAAATGCAGTAGAGAGATCCCAGGAAGGTCTACCCAGTTGGGAATCCATAGGACTAGAGGGGTAAGCAGGGAATTCAAAATGGGTTCCTCCCACCCAGAGCAAGAGACCACCTCACTTTCCTCATCAAAATTGATAAATTTGATTGAGAATGCATCCAATCCGTAATTTAAAAAATGAATGAATTTAGATCTATTTCATTGGAAATTCAACTAATTGTTTGACTTAAAATTGACTTTCAACTACTTATTACAAAATGCAATATTAAAAAAATTAATTTACTCTAATGATAATTTATTAATCCAAAAAGTTGTATGACACATCATTACACCACCATGTAAGAGAATATCCTTGAAAGTAAAAGTGGAAAGTAATATTCTTTATATTAGGTTTGGCCTTACAACAACTTTTAGAGCATGAAGTATTTAGTAATGACTTTTTTATTTTCTCATTATTAAGTATGAAGAATAAAAACTATCGTATTTCATTTGTCCTTGTAAAAAATTTGAAGCATTAAATCTTATGGTGAATTTTGCATTGTCACCATACCTTATTGGATGAGCATACTACAAAGAAATAAGCTCTTTGAAAATTATGAGTTTGAGACTCTAAGTCTGTATGGTTTTTATCAAAATCCTTTTTGACCCTACAAAAAGTATAGACCATTAGATTGGTGAACTCATCCATGGCGAACTCATCCATCCAAAATTTCAAAATTGGCGAAGGCGAGAAGTCCTCCAGCGGATGCAGTAGTGGAGACGATCACGAGGCTGGTTTTACAGATGACCCGGTAGGTGGTTTTCAAGTAACCGGTATTGGAGGGAATCTTGAGGTAAGTATGGAGTTGACAGGTGTCATGGGGCTCCTCCCTCTAAACTTGTGCAGCCTAAGATTTTCCAACATATGCGTCCATCATCCTATGTAGAGATATTTAAGGAAAACCATGTTCCTTTAGTATCCGGATTAGATGCTTGTTTTCTCCTTCCATCTTAGGACACCCTCTACATTCCCTCATTGGTTATGGATTCTAATATTTTCTATGAATCCCTTTTCCTTGTTGGAAAATTCATGGGCTCAAGGCCTGATATTGAATCTATCAAAAAATGAGCTTTCTCTAAGTGGCGGTCCCAGGGCCATATGGAACTTGTAGCCCTCCCTAGGATAATTTTTGTCATCAGGCTGAATAACAAAGATGACTCTGGATGCATTCTCACTAGTGACCCTTGTTTTTTTGGTCATTGAAGCTTTTTTCTTCAAAAATGGAGTGTTGATTTTAATCTGGAAACTCAAAACATTAACGGTGCTCCAATTTGAATTAGGCTTTTGAGCCTCCCTATTCAATTATAAAGTGAAGAGATCTTTCATGGCGTTGCCAGCACCATAGGTGACTTGGTGGTTTTTTATTGATAACTAGGACCAAAATCTGCATGGTCTATGCTTGGTTATGTGTAAATTCTAATCTTGAGAAGGAGCTACCTACATTCATCTTCACTAAATTCTACTTCAATAGGTACAACATTAGGATTTTGCTGTACCTCCTTCCTTTGCATGGATTTTTCATCAACAATTACATCCCAACTAATAATTACCTTATGGGAAGTAGGATCCCACAATCTATACCCCTTCATTGTATCTCCATAGCCAAGAAAAACACATTTGCTTGACTTCAGGTCAAGCTTGGACCTTTTTTCTTTGGGTACATAGGCAAACACATCATAGCCAAAAGTGCGTAAATGAGAGTAATAAACTGGCTTACAACACCAAACCTCCTCCAAAATCTGTCCATCCAATGCAGCTATAAGTAACCTGTTAATAAGATAAACAACTGTATTTACAGCCTCCACCCAGAACTTTTTCTCCAACATGGCTGCGCTAAGCATGTTTTTTTCACATTCCATGATTGTGCGATTCATCTGCTCAGCCACACAATTTTGTTGTGGAGTGTAAGGTACAGTCTTCTGGTGCTTAATACCTTCCTGCATAAAAAATTTATCAAATTCCTTGGAGCAATATTCACCCCCATTATCTGACCTAAGACATAAAATCGACTTGCCCAAACTCTTCTCTACCCGTGCTTTGAATTCTTTAAATTTTTGCAAAGCTTCCGACTTCTTCAGAAAATAAACCCACACTCTCCTAGAATAATCATATATAAAATTAAAAAAATATATGGCGTTATTCAAGGACTGAGTGGGGACTGGTCCAAATATATCTGAATGTATAAGTTGCAGAAAATCAGAACTCTTACCAGGACTCGCAGTAAACCAAACCCTCTTATGTTTACCAAAAATACAGTGCTCACACAAGTCTAAATTGCAAGACTTAATCCCAGAAAGCATACCTCTATCATGTAGAATTTTCAGACCTTTTTCACTCATATGGCCTAGGCGTTGATGCTATAATATTACTACATTCTGAACAGAAGTTGTTGATGCTACATGGTTTGTCATTGTATCACCGCATAAACAGTATAAGGTCCCATAATATTCTCCCTTTGCTACTACAAGAGCTCCTCTGGTAATCTTGTAGTAGTTGTTACTAAAGGTGACATAATACCCTAGCTTATCCATCATTTTTATTGAGAGTAAATTCTTCCTCAAATCGGGTACATGTCGCACATCACATAACATCCTTTCTCTACCATTGTCCAACCTAATCCTTATATCCCCTCTTCCCAAAATTTCTAAAGGGTGATAATCACCCAAATAGACCTTTCCACCACAGTACGATTGATAACTGTCAAACCCAAGTATATGAAACAAATCTGCTGTTACTGATACAAGAGGCTTCACATGTTGTCGTCTCTCCTAAATCTACTGCACTGGCTTAAGATAATGGCTGATTTTACTTTTCACCATTCTTCAATTGCCAATAGTCCTTCTTGGAGTATCTTGGCTTCCCACAATGCCAACACTTCCCTTTCTACTTATGTCCTTTTGACTTAGATTTGGATTGTTTTCTATCTTGTTTACTCCCTTCGAACGATTGACCTCTCACAGATAGGGCTTCATTGGTTGAGGGTTCCAAAGATGTTTTTTGCCTATACTCTTCTACCAATAAAACGACTACCACATCATCAAATTTGAGAGTTCCTAATGATGGATTACTGATGGTCATCACCATATGATCCCAAGTGTTTGGGAGGGAATAAATTAGGTTGATAGCCCTATCTTCATCCTCCATATTCATATTAACTGAAACCAGTTTACAGATCAAAGTATTAAACTCATTCAAATGATCTACCACATATGAACTTTCCTTCATCCTCAAGCTATAAAGCTGTTTTTTAAGAAAAACCTTGTTAGTTGCTGATTTTTTCATACAAAATTTCAAGCTTTTGCCAAAGGGCTTCCACGGTCTTCTCTTCAGCTACATTGAACAAGACAGAGTCTGCTAGGCAGAGATGGATTGTAGAAACCACCTTCCTCTCAAGTGTTACCCACTCCTCATATTTCATGTTGCTCGGTTTACTCGTGATCCCTTCCAAGGCTTGAGCTTGGTCATTCTAAACCAACAAATCCTCCACCTTCATCTTCCATAGAGTGAAGTTCCTGCCATCAAATTTCTCAATATTGAACTTGGTTACACCTTTTGTCATTGTTGTAGCTTCCACTTGCACAAAACCTTAGCTTTGATACCATATGTTAGAAATAACTTCAAGATTTATCACCTGTAAGAGGAAGCACAATAACAAAAATATAGAACATGAAAATAGTAACACAAGTGACACAGAGATTTATGTGGAAACCTGCAATGTGCAAGAAAAAACCTCGAGGTAATGGCAACTTCTCTTTTATTCTTTTCAACAAAATTTACATCCACATCTTTTAACGTTTTTAACAACCTATTTACCATATGCAAGGGATCATGTCACTTTTATAGAGCAGAAGGAAAACTCCAAATTGTTCATTTCCTATTCCAATAGAATCCTCCAAAAGACTATTCGTTTTTGCTCCCAAGATTGTTCGTCTTCCACATCCCTATCTTCTACATAGACATCCATTCCTCTGATATCTACTTGGCTCGATGTCAAGCTGGATGTCTACCTGGATTAACGTTAGGCTAGATGTCTACCAGCCTAGATGTCTAGTTGGATGTCTACCAGCCTAAACTTCTGGCTACCCAAACATCAGGCCTAGACGTCTACAATCCTAGACGTCAAGTCCAGACGTCTAGCACAGATATCTGCCAGCCTAGACATCTTGTAGCCGAGACGTCTGGCCAAAACGTTAGGTCCAGACGTATGCCAGCCTAGACGTCTGGTAGCCTAGATGTCAGGCCCAGATGTCTAGCAGTCTAGATGTCTGGTCTTTTTGAACCTACTGCAATCCTATTTCCTGGCTGCCTGTACTGCATAGTGACTTCACTTCCTAACAGGCAGCACTTCGTGGATTTGGAATTTAAAATTATCGTATTAAAAAAAATGGGGAGAGGAGGTACCATTTTATAGGCCTCTTGGCTAGAGGTAAATGTGGCAAGTGTCAATCATGGGCAGCCTAATTACCATACCACCAGAAAACTACAAGTGGTAGGTGAAATTACTGCTTGCATGGTGATTGGCGCCGATGTGAAATCAAGCGCGACATTGACAGACAGTTTTGACTGGCTGTTATTTTTTATTTTTGGTTTCTCACAATATTCTCGGGTCAAGACGGTCACGATCCTAAGACTGTCTTGGATCAAGAAGGTTAAGCTTCCTAAGGGGAAACTTGCTTGTTGTCAGATAAAATAAAATAAGTTAGCCCTAAGGCTGCCCAATATGGACTGTGTGAGTTAGAAAAGAGGCGTTTTGGGAGTCTTCTCAAAATAACGCATTTTAGGTGTCTATAGAGATTAATTTAATTTTCAATGTAGAAAAATTTGTCATGCTTAATCAAAATCATAAATATACCTAGCACCTCCTCCATATTATTGGTACGTATTTGTCCCTCAAGAAGTTTCATAGTTTCTTCTTTCAAGATGCACTAGAGATTCTTGCTTCTTAATTTAGGTTGACTACATATTATAATTTTTCCATTTAGGTTAGTAACTTAAGCCAAAGGATCCATCTGTCTGAAATTTATCCCTAGCACTATAATAAGTTCTTGAACCAATACCACCTATCAAAAGAGCTCAAAAAATATATGATTTAAAAACGATCAAAATTATGTATGTGAAAGTTAATGCCTCCAAAATTTTGTTTCAATTAATTCCCCAAACAAGAAAAAATAAAATTTTCAAACCTTACAATTATAGTAACAAACCAAATGTACTACTTGTAGCACAAGGATAGGATTAGATCTCCCACATAATCACCACCTATCTTCCACTATGCAAACTTTGTGATTACTTGGGTACCACTTATGCTAATTTGATTGGCTAGCCACTTGTATTTATAGGAAAAATTGAGGTTTTAGTCTACTTGGACTACCTATCAACTATTCTTTATTCCTCCATACTGATTTTATTGGAGGTCAAGATCAAAATTGCTTTTGACCTTACCTTTTAAAATGAGAAACATATGGGAGGATTGTTGGTTTTGAGCTCATATTCAAAAGCTTTTAACATGTCCATTTTTGCATTATCAAGTTCTTCATCTTAGTTTTTTTTCCCCTCAACATTGGATCTTATAGATAACAGTTCCAAGCATAAATAAATCACTGAGCTGTCTGACAAAGAATGTCCTATGAAGATTCATAATTTTGACTATGTACAACAATTTTGGTAATGTATGAATCATGAAAATGACAAGTTGCAATGTAAAATTAGCCAATCAAATGAATATGGCTTGATTAATAAATATGCACAAAAGGACAAATGCAGTCGTCTTGTGTTTAGACATCTGGATTAGTTAGATGTCTGGATTAGACATCCAACCTAACTAATCAGACATCAGGTTGTTGTGTTAGACGTCTGAAACTATCAGTTAGACAGTAAATACATTAGTTAAGATAATAGGTGGTTGGGATAGTTGATATGGGTTAGTTGTAGTAACTACCCAATCTTACCTATAAATACCCCCCTATTTCATTTTGTAATCTATCCATACTTGTCTATAATGCAAAACTGTTGTGTAGTAAACTATTATTCTAGAATACGTGTTGTACATGATTGCATTTGTGTTATAGTGTTGTGTTGCAGGTATTGATCATAGCTTGGTACGAGAGCATATATTATTGTGTATTTTTTATTGTTGTAGGGAGTGCTAAGGAGCATTGAGGACTAGATATCGATAGCATAGTTGGAGACATCTAGACCCTCACAAATTAACCCTTGCGTGTATCAGTCTAGCCATCTGACCTCATCAGAAGAATTGTTCTAAACGTCTAGTCCAGGCATCTATCTGGTCATCCATCCCAGATGTCTAGCCAAACATCCAGTCCATACATCTAGTTGTCCAATCCATATGCTCAGCTACCCATTCTAGATGTCTAGTCGTCTAGTCTATATGTCTAGTCGTCCAGTCCAGACGTCTAGCCGTACGTACCAGACATCTAGCCGTACGTCCCAGACATCTAGCCATCTAGTCCAGACATCAAGTCTAGTCATCTGGCCATCTATCCTTGATGTCTAATCCAAATGTCTAGCCATCCATCCCAAATATCTAGACCATCTACCTCAAATGTCTACTATTCTAGGTATATGTTAAACTTGTATACTCATAATTATAGAACATGATGACTGATGTATCTTGGCCTATCACTCCCTCCTAGTTTCTCATCATTCCCTCATCTCAGAAAAGTACTTACCCTTGTCTACATTTGGTGCCATTGCCTAAAAATAAAATTTGGATCGAGAAGTATAGGTGATAAGACAAAGAGGTGAATGACACATCATAGGTCACAAGGAAGAAGAGGAAGGAGTCCAAGATAGACAAGAAGAAGTGCACAATTGGTAAACCAAAGAACACACGATGGAGAATAAGTTTCACAACCTGAAGTGGAAAGAGTGTGGGATCCCATGGAAGATGAGAATTCGAGTGTAGAGATGATGTTGGTGACAGCAGAAGACGAAGAGAAAATAGTGAAAGAAGTTCCTGGTATTGAGAATGAGGATTGAATAGTAACACCCAAACCAATGGAGAGGAAGTTGGTCGGTGGATATAAAAGTAGAAGACTTTATCCCACAACAACCACGCATCGGTTCGTGGGGAGGAAGACCAAAACCACATCTCGTTTATTCGTGAAGGAGGTCACAAAGTAGAAGTAGAAGGCTATTTGACTAAAATTTCACACCATCAATAGTAGAGAGAGCCGAATAGAATTCCACCATGCTCACCACCAAGACACTCGCCTAGTGGGACAATTCCAATGGTGCATACTACTACTCAACCAGATAGACAAAAATATCCACCTTTCCATGGGGAAGGAAAAGAAGACCCAACCCATCATGTGGGAACTTGTATCACCATTTGGGGATCAAATGGGGTAACACATGATACAAAGTGGTTGCGACTATTTCCAACCACTTTGTGGGAAATGGCAATGGATTGGTATTTGAAACGACAATGTACCCAACCATTCACCTAATGGATCTCCTTGAAGGATGCATTTATTGACGAATTCTAACCATTAAGGGACGATACAAAGATCATCATTGAAATATTTGCTATGAAACAAAAACCAGAAGAAGATGTCAAGAGCTACGATAGGAGACTAAGATAGCTCACGAATAAAATGGAAATACCACCAACCAACGGAATGATAAAACATTGGTTCTTGGATGGATTACTACATAAATATCAAAAGAAGATGAAAGCAGTACCATCCTCGACATATGTAGAAGCCCTCGAGAAAGCAAAGAACTTTGAAAGTGAGGCCAAGAAAACAACTGCAGGAATCGATGGATAGCCAAAATACGAAGAATCTGATAGTGATGAAGAAGATAAAGTGCAAAGTGCAATACACTCCTTTCAAAAAGAGTTTGATAAAATTATAAAAGAAGTCAAAGGATAAGTGAGGAAAGATAAGAAGGATATTTGGTGTTCCAAATGCAAAATGGAGGGACATGCCAATACCAATTGCCCAAAGAAAGTGTATTGCAACATATGTGATATTGTAGGTCACCCGGTAGCAGATTGTCCATTCAATATAAAGGGAGCAAGGCTATAGACATTAACAATCCAACAAGGAAGTCAACCTGAGGCTTCAAGAAATGGATAAGGTGCAACAAGCGGCGGATACAAAAATAACTATCGAGGGGGAAGACAAGGAGGAAAGAGTCGACTGCAGTATGAATCTAAAGGGAGACCTGTAATTTAGTGTCAGAATTGTCAAGAATGGGGCCATTTTGCGAAGAACTATCCCCAGCCTCAGAATACGAACACTACTGGTGGTAATAATGTTACTCAAATGTGTAGGTGGTGTGGTCCAAGGAACCACAAGGAGGCTAACTACCCAAATAAGGCAAGTTCCAGTGGAACACATAATGTCAATTTGATTGACATTGGCAAAATAAGTACAGTAATGGAAAGGGAAGATGAAGTCCTAGCCGTAACAAGAACACAAGCTAGGAAGTTAGAAGAATACCCAAATCCTACCAAGGAGAAATAGCAATGATAGGAAGCTCAAGAATTGATAAAAACAAAACTAGACAAAGGAAAGCATGACAAATTAGTTCTGGAAAAATCTCTAAAGAAGGTGGAGATCCCAAATGATAAACATACATCAATAGAAGGCTTGGTGACACAGGTGCTGAATATGATAGTAGAAGTGAAGGTGGCCAGTCTATTCAACATAGTACCCGAGTTATACGCTACAGTGGGAGAAGTCATAAAAACAAATAAGAGAGAAACTCGACAAGTAGCACACATCAAGCAAGGACAATTCATTGATCCAACGATACTAATGATTGAGGCAGGAAAGAAGCCAACTTTGGTTCATATGGAGATACTAGACCATAAGTTGAATCAGGTGATCGTTGATGGAGGATCAAGTGTGAACGTAATGCCAGAGAGAACATGGTGGAGTATTGGTCAACCCACACTAAGATATCCAAACTCAAATTATACAAATCAGATCAGTATGGCATTGAGACAATAGGTGTACTAATGAGCCAAAAAGTGCGCATAGCAGAACAGGATTTCATACTAGATTTCGTTATAATTGCCATGCAAAAATCAGCATATGATACATTTTTGGGACGTGGGTGGTTATGAATGATAAAAGTAAACCACAACTGGGAGAAAGAGCATCTGACCTTCAAGAAAGGTCAACATAGATATTTGATCAATTAAGAACCAGGAAGTAAGCCAAGAGATTGCAAGTTCTGATGATTCAGGAGTTTCCTCCTTAGATGAAGAAATAGGATATGAACCAGATGAAGAGGGAGTATTACACCTAGAAGATTGCATGGAGGATGAGTACAATGAAGACAAAGGCTTACTCCACTGGTAGTAGGAAGACTATAAAGTTTTCTCCCCCAAGTGTTTTTGCATTGATGCAGGAAATGAAATCCAAGAGGATGAGAAAAAGAAACCAAAAAAGGCAAAAAGCAATAAGAAACAGACAACAATAGAGAAGGATAAGGAGAGAGAAAAATGGACATTCCCCAAGAACTTTATAGAATTTATGATGGGAGATGCAATCATTGAAGATAAACCAGTCCACCCCATTGATGTTCTCAAAGCAGCCAATGAACCTGAGTCCATCAAATATGAAATCCCAAGAATGATTCAGGTAAACTTGGGAGAAGATGGCAAGGAGAGGATGATTAAGTGTGGAGATGATTGGGATCCAGTACTAAAAGCAATAACTTTTAAAATATTTATGGAGTATAAATATGTCTTCGCTTGGATGTACAAGGACCTGAAGGGAGTTCCACCAAAACTTTACGTACACAAGATTCCCCTGATTGAAGGTACACAACCAGTAAGAAGGCGACCATACATGATGAATCCCAAATACACAACATTGGTGAATGCTGAAATTGATAAAATATTGGATGCAGATATTATTTTCAAAGTTACGACAAGTGAGTGGGTGTCACCAATTATGATCACCTTGAAGAGGGAAGTTGAAAATTTTTGAATTTGTGTAGATTTTTGAAGCCTCAATGTTGTAACCATCAAGGATCCCTTCCCGATCCCTTTCACAGATTCCATCCTAGAAGAAGTAGTAGGCCATGAGATCTATTCATTTTTGGATGGGTTCTCAGGGTATAACCATATTAGCATTGCAGAAGAAGATAAGTTGAAGATAACTTTTGTGGTTGAAAATGGAATATATGCTTACAATCGGATGCCATTCGGTTTGTGCAATACACCTACTACCTTTCAAAGAATCATCCTATATATATTTGATAATATATCCATAAAAAAATTTTTAAAGCCTTCCTAGATGATTGGTCACTATTGGGGAGGACACAAGAATGAATATTGAGGTGGGGTGTGGGTGGGGGGGGGGGAAAGTATGTCATTATGGTACCATATGGAAAGTTTTTGGGGCATATTGTATGCCAAGAGGACCTAAAGCCTGATCCGGATAAGATTCAAGTAATATTGCTTATGGAGGAGCCACATGATGTGAGCTCGGTGAAAACCTTCTTGGGAATGGTGGGATACTATAGAAGGTTCATTCACAACTATGCATTGACTTCTCATCCATTAGACGCTCTTACACGTAAGGGTGTTCCTTTTCATTGGGCAGAGGAGCATCAGGAAGCCTTTGAGAGCCTGAAAGCACATTTGATGAAAGCACCTATCTTGGTTTACCCAGACTGGGAGAAGGAGTTCCATGTGCATGTTGATGCTTCAAATTATGCTATTGGTTGCGCATTGGCTCAAGAAGGTCAATTTGGGTTGGATCAGCCCATATACTTTACAAGTCGGCTATTGTCTCAAGCCAAGAAGAACTATAGTACAATGGAGCATGAAGCACTAGGGATGGTGTACATAGTACAGAAGTACCGACACTATTTGTTGGCTAACCCTTTTGCTTTCTATGTAGATCACCAGGTGCTATTGTACTTGATCAACAAGCCAAAAATCTATGGATGAGTAAGTCGATGGCTCGTCACTCTGCAAGAATTCATGTTTTGAGTGGTAGTGAGACCAAGGAAGAAGCACATAATTGTGGATCAACTATCAAGGATTCACTTAGGAGAACCTGCAAAAGGAGGAATACCAGATGAATTCCCCGATGCACAGTTATTCATGATAAGTGTGATACCCACATGGTACAAACATATTGGGGATTACCTATCAATAGGAGAGCTACCAAAGGAGATGACGATAGCTAAACAATAGAAGGTGATTATAAAGTCTGCACCCTTTACCTTGATTGCAGGATTGCTATACAATATGGGGGAGGACCACATTCTAAGACGATGTGTGATGGAAGATGAAGTACAATAGACCCTGAAGGAGGCACACAAAGGATTGGTTGGAGGACATATGGGACCTGATGCAACAACAAGGAAAGTGTTTTTGGTAGGCCTATGGTGGCCTACTCTTTTTCATGATGCCAAGAACTTTGTTAAGGCATGTGATACGTGTCAAAGAATAGGGAAACCATTGAAATGGGACTTCATGCCACTACATCCATCGCAACCTCAAGAAATTTTTGAAATATGGGGGTTGGATTTTGTGGGTCCACTGAGAACAAGCCATAAGAGGAAGTGCAGATACATCGTAGTCACAGTAGAATACTTAATAAAATGGGTTCAATCAAGGGCGTTACTTGATAATTCTACAAGGAGCATGACTCACTTTTTGTATGAATAGGTTATCACACGATTCAGCATACCTCTTCAATTGACAAGTGATAGAGGAGGTCATTTCATTAATGAAATTATTCAGAATTTGATGAAGGAATTTAGGATCTTTCACTCTTTATCAAGTCCATATTACCCCAGAGAAAATGGGCAAGCAAAGGTGACAAATAAGGTCCTGGTTTCTATCATGTACAAAACATGTGCAATTGAAGGCGCATATTGGGAGGAGCGCTTATCAACAGTTCTATGGGTATACAGAACTACCTTCAAACCAACCACAAACCACACACCCTTCCAATTGATGTATGGATAGGAGGTGGTAGTACCAGTAGAATTCCTGGTACCAAGCTTGAGAGTAGTTGTTGATACCCGCCTAAATGATGAAGAAAGCATGGAGGAGAGACTCGTAGCACTAGTACAACTAGGTGAGAAAAGGGTATTGGCACAGTGGGAAACAAATATTGCTCAACAATGACGAAAATACTGGCATGATAAGCATCTCCAAAAAATGAACTTGAAGGCTGGTGATTTGGTTCTCAAATACAATGGCAAAAGAGAGATCAAGCTAGGGAAGCTGAAGATCCTATGGCTTGGACCTTTTCAAGTAGAAGAAGTATTGGACAACGGGGTTGTTCGATTGAAGAAGTTGGATGGAACAATTTCCCCAAAGTAGTAAATGACTCCAAGTTGAAGGTGTACAAGGCACAGACACAAATCAATATGATCAACTTGGAAATTAAGGAGGACACTTCTGGTAACTCAAGCGAAGAAGCACAACCAGGTATATGATCCTATGAACACGGTGGGCCAAGAAATGTTGTTTGGGAGGATGAACCTGCTAACCTAGAATGGTTATTTGGAAGAGAAGAAGAATCGGTAACTGAACAAAGAGAGTTAGAACCAAATGTACAAGTTCTAGAAAGTGAAGTAGAGAATCAACTTTGAAACATTTCGTACTTAGCCTCACAAGGGCAAATACCAGAAGTGGAAGAATATGAAGGCCAAGGAGCCAAAATTCTGCAATGAATGGCTTTGGAAATGCAATGATTGCAAGAGGAGTATGAGACTCTTCGTCAGTATAATGCATAGTTGAGGGAATAGGTTATTCAGGAACTGGATGGAACTATGCAACAAATGCAGCAACGACAGGATGCACGTAGAGCATAATGGGCTGAAAGAGATCAAGATGATTTCAGAGGGAGCCCAAATGGTAATTCACTAGATAATAGTTTATTCTCGGTGGCTCTAGATCATTCAGCACCAAGACACTCTCAGAAACAAGAGAATCGAAGGCTACAGGTAGGTGGATTGGAAATAAGGGAAAATACAGGGAATAATGTAGTTTCCTTAGAAGATTTGGATAGTTCATCCACAGCTACATTGAGAATCATCCTGAATACAAATGACTCCTCAAAAGCAACATCACCATTAATTAGGCATCCTCGATGATGCAAAAAATCACCAAAAAAGAGTAAAGCAAGGAAATCACATCAGAACTTGGCTTCTAGTAGTGCATATCAGATAAGTCAAGAAGAAGCAGCCGAGATTCTATGGTGAGATGTCAGGGAAGTAACCAAATGACCAAAGTATGATGGGTGGTCAAAAGACTCAAGTGAGGATGAGAATCAACCTCGAGATCCTGATATACCACATGCCAGTCCTAACCCAGACCATCGAAGATAAAGAGATGAAATCCAAAGTCAACGAGTAGGGGTTAGATTCCTTGAAACTGCATAGGTGATTGAAGATGATGAGTCTCTAAGTCCACAATATGAGTACAATGGAGGAGTAAATGAAGATACAATACCAGAAATACTGAAACCATGCAAGTGGAGAACACCATATGTAGGAGCTATGAGACGTCTGACAGAACGTGAATAAGTGGCTAGGTATTATATGGCAGTACTCTACTTATGATAACATCTAAGAGAAGTGAGAAGATTACATCAACGCATTCAAGAAACCTCAAAATTGCCAATGAATAGTATAGGAGAAGGAAATGATTCAAGTACCGATTTGATCTTCTCAGATGAGTACCAAGAAGCCCTAACTCACTATGCACCACAACGACACTTTGAGGAAGCAAGGTGGCGATGATGATTGATAAGGGCTGATAGGAGATTGAGAATCTTGCACCAACTAACACCTGTAAATCAACAACATCCACCAAAAACACGTGCACAACTGATAAACCAGGCCCAAAATAGAGACAACTTGGGAAATCTTGGGAGTTCATCAGGACTTCTAGGTAACCCAAGCTTGCCTAACCAAGGGAGGAGCATGGTTGACCTCCATCCTAGTAGCTCGAGAGGAAGAAATTCCCCTCCTACTACCCATAGGTCGACTAGTCCATGGACTAGGCCACAAGGACCATCTGAGGACATAGTCCAAGTCAACCCATCACTACATGTTCCTGAGAATAGACCTTTGGGTCTACCTCAACGAGCTCATAGGAACCAAAGACGTCATCAAGAACGACCAAGAGACCGACCAAATATTGGGTAGCTAGGAGTACGATAGCCCCACATCAGGGAGATTCAATCGAAAGGAGGAAGAGGATGAGTTACATCGGCTCATGGAAGATAGGGACCTCGGAGAAGGAATCCCTATCAGGACCAGGTAGATCAAGGATGGGCATTTATCCATCATTAGATCGATAGACTTCAAGGTCAAGGCCATGGAATGGGAAGACTCTATCATAACATTGGATAGAGGGAGAATCATCCTTCCAATGATTGGATGACCAACCATCACGAGCAAGCAAGAATGGTAGTCCATTATCTGGATGATTGTGTGATAATCTAGCAGGGTGATGGGAGAATTGAATGAATCCATCAGGATGAAGAATCAACCTATCTGGACCCTGGTAGCAGCCATCTAGATGATGCAACCACATGTCTAGATGGAGGAAGCCATCTAGTAGGAAAGTAGCCATCTGGAAGATGAGGTAAGTTAGGATGACGTCAGGAGAAGCAGATATCTAGTAGAAACTGCTCAGACATCTAGGCAGGAAACATATCATCAGCCGATAGAAGAGGAACAACCAGACTGGCGAGTTATTCCACGAAGAATGAGAAGACGCGATGAACAGTCTCAAAAGAAAACTCCCCAAAGCTAGAATAATCATCGCAGTCATCAGTAGATGGAGGAACAGGAAAATGGTGATGGTTTCAGCAGTTTTGAAATTGGTAGTCATCATCAAGAAGATAGCATGTCGGATACCTTTGAAGTACACATCGACATTGCCATGCGCTTCACCCGATGACGTTAAAACTGGAAGATGCAGTTTTGAAAAAATAATAAAATAAAATAAAAAGAAAAAGACAAAAATGGAAAAAGACAAAAATAGAGAAAAAGACAAAAATAGCAAAAATATGAAATAAATATAAAGATGATAGACGTCTTGTCCATGTAGAATTGACGATGTGGCAGCCATGTAGATGATTGGAAGTAGGTTACGATTTAACAGGTAGTTACATGGACGACATAATTTCTATAAATTGGAAGCATTGGGTATTCTTGGTTCCATTGCTTTCACTTTGTGCATGAGACAAGAGCGTAGGATAATTGGAGATGAAGCAGGGTTAATAAGCGCACCAAGACTTATGTAAGACAAAGCGTAGATGTCATTTCCATTGGTAGTCATAATATTCATAGAGGATTTTACTTTTTTCAGTACAAGTGCATAAACCCTACATTCACAAATACATCCAGCTATGTCATGATCTGCTAGGGCATTCATCTGAAGGCACTGCTATCAAAGTGGCCAAACAAGTAGACGTCCAGAGGAAGAAGCAGATGTCTTGGAGGAAGCCCAACTGTCTAAACACGTCACAGGCATCTGAAGGGAGAAGCGTCTGATGGAGTAAGCAAAAGAAAAGTTGAAGTGTTCTAGTCATATGACAGAAGAAGTCATCTAGCTGGGAGATGTCTAGCCGTATGACCTAGACATCTAACTGGCAAGTCCAAATATCTAGCCATCTAACCCATATGGCCAACAATCCACCTCGGATGTTAGCAAATATAGACGACTAGTCGCCTGCCCCAAACTTCTAGTCGTCTAGTCGAGAAGTCTAGTCATTAGATTCATACGTCTAGCCTCGTAAATTTTGATGTTTGAGCAAAAGTATTCACCTGAAGCCTTGATGTCTAGTAGGATTGAGCCATATAAATTACAAGAGACATCCAGGAAGGAGAAGATGAGTCATCAAAAGTCTGGACAACCTCCAATCCAACCCTAAGCAAGTTCGAGTTGATTATGGCTAAAAGACTCCGTCATCACCAAGAAATGATGCGTGGACAAGTTCCAAGCCCAGATAAGGGGCAGACTCGAGGGAAACGAGAGGTAGTGCAAGCAAAAGTCCAACAAAGCAACAAGGATCAGATTTCGATTGAGGAAATCACTTGGACTTGTCCTACGGGTGAATTTTACCGATAATGGTGGGCAGCAACACCAACAAATAGTCCGGTAAAGAAGAGCATGCAAGCCGTAGGAGTAAAATTTATTTTGTAGATTCCAAGTTTTGACAAAGAATTTTTCAAGAAGTATCTAGTGCAGATGTTGCAGACGTATAACGCATCTCGGAATACCAGCATGGTACGGGTTGCTGATCGAAACTTGGAAGTGGACTTTTCTCCTGACACATTCAGATGAAATTTTGGACTCCCTAGGAAGGGCAAACCTATAATCAATGAATGAGGAGATTCCAAGAAAACTCAGTAATTGATATTGGGAGTTACTACCCTCACAGAGGAGGAAGTGGAGAAAATGTTAGCAACTCACGATGGTAGGGGAGTAAAACAGTCCCAACTGAAGAATAATGGGTTGGAGTGCATTATGAATGTTCTAATGGCTAGACTATTAGGTGAATGACATAGCTCAGATCTTCCTATCTGGCTGATCCCATACTTGCTCCGGATAGAATAGGGAGTGCCATATGACTGGGCAACCCATTTGGTGATTCATATTCAGAATTTTTTGATGTGAACCACGAAGAATTTTTCAATGGTATTTCATGCCATTGGGTTACTTTTGAATGCAACTTCAAAGGTAGAAGTGTAGATTCTAGACTTTGATTTACCTCAGTAGATTCTAGATTTAGCACCAACTATCTTGCGCTAGAAGAATACCAAACCATAGGTAAAGAAGTCAACACTGGTAAAGAAACAATGGGTGAAACAAATCTCCCACAAGTCGTCACGTCAGGAGAAGACGGTGATCGATTTAGAAGGGGAGGATACAACACCACCCTTGGCTGAGGTGAAAGAACCCGAAAAGCAAGTTGTTGCACCATCACCAAAATAACCCAAGCCAAAGAGGAAGATAAGATGATTTGAATCCCCACCCCCTATTGGAGCTTGATTAATTTCTATTATTAGTGTGTTTTTCTATTTTCATGAGGCAATATTTCCTGTGAATATCTCCAGCTGTAATAGGTAATATTTAGGTGGTTTGGTGTGATGTTGAGAACATTTGATTCTCATATATTTGTTTCCTTTACCCACTTGGAAGATTAGTTCTGTCTTTTACTAACTTGGGAGATTCTTTAGTTACATTCCCAAGCTATATATTGTAATGAATTATCATGAATAAATCATTTCAGACTAATTCTGGCTCACATGTGGTATCATATTCAGGTTTGAGAGAAACCTTGCTTGTTTTTTAAAAATTATTTTTGTGTTGTTTCAGGACGACAACGGCGTTCCTTCACTTCCAAAGTTGGACGTTCCTCCACTTCCACGTATTTCAACCATCCCCTACCCCTTTCTCTGTATTTCAGCTCATGCTCCAATTCCTTGTGCTCTGCCCTTAAATCAGTTCCTCCCTTGCAAGGAATCAGGGCATCTTCCTGCTCCTGCTCCTGCTCGTTCCTCTGAGATTGCTCCGCCTCGGCCTCCTTGGCCTTGAGGCACTCTTCCGTCTGCAGTTGGATGTCGAATTCCATGGACTTCTTAAGCCCCTTGCAGCGAGGGTTGTGGCACCGCCGCGATCTGTACTGATAAATCTCAACGCCGACACAATTTATGAGTTTCCGCCGCCCCCTCAATTATGTATTTCAAATACGGTGTGAGTAAAACCCCGCAGGCCCCCAAAACCATTATCAGAATTATTATGTCCACCGTCGCCACTGGTGACTCGACGCACAGAGGAGAGGACGAATTCGAAGGTGGGTGTTTTCTAGACCATCCCCGCGCTGTGGGATCTGAAACCGCCATTGTGTTTGCCAAATATGGTAAAGACTTAGTATTGATAGCTGCTTCGTCCGTGCGTTCAAAAGGAGTCTTTTTATTATTTAATTTATTTTATTGTAACCCAAGCACATGAGTTTCCCAAATTTGGTAATGTCTTAGTATTATTGTTAAAAAAAAAAATAAAAAATAAAAGAAATAAAAAAAGTAAGAAAAAAAAAACTGATGTTCTTTTTCACATTAGTTTAAGCATCAAGTATTGATTTAGTAGATATGGATATTATTTTTGGAATTTGTAACACTTGGTAACATCAACTTTAGAATATAGTGGAAGTAATTATTTTGTTTTCAAAAAAAAAAAAAAAAATTGATGTGCACATTAGCACGTGCTTCTGTGATCATTGGAATTCAGCGTTGTCTGTTGCATTTGAAGAACAATCATTGGGATTGAAAGTCCACCAGCGAGTAAGGAAGGAGCTGCACCATTGATTTGTAAAAATGGCAAATGGCAACATTAATGTCCCAGTCCCAGAATTTAGAGGAGCCAACTATGACTACTGGTCAATCAAGATGAAGCACTTGCTCATTAGCAAAGGTGCTTGGGAGATTGTGGAGGATGGCTACACAGAGCCAACCGATTGGAGTACTGTTCCAGCTGTCGATAGACAAGCAACAAGAGAGGCACAAAAGAAGAATAGTCTTGCAATATTCTACTTGCAAACAACCTTGGATGAGAGCATTTTCCCAAGGATTGCAAGTTGTGCATCAGCCAAAGATGCATGGCAAGCTCTAAAAGAGAGCTATGAAGGCAACACTCAAGTCAAGCAAGTGAGATTGCAAACTCTAAAAATGGAGTTTGAAAATCTCGGGATGAAGGAAAATGAAAAGGTTGGAGACTATTGCATGAGAGCCAAAGCATGTGTTGACAAAATGAAGACTCTTGGTGAAGAAGTGAATAATGAAGTCATTGTAAAGAAAGTGTTGAGGACACTTTTACCCAAATGGAGCCAAGTATCCATTGTAATTGAGGAGAGTAAGGACTTGACTACTCTCACATATGATCAGCTCATGGGTTCCTTAATGTCCCATGAGGAGAGATTTTCTTCAACTCCAAATGTTGGGGGAATGGAAGAAAAAGCATTTTCATCCAAAGAAGGTGAATCTAGTTCAAGAGGAAGAGGCCAATGGAGAGGAAGAGGTAGATCTTCTTCAAGAGGTAGAGGTAGTTTTTCTCCAAGAGGAGGAAGAGGTGGCTTCCAAGAAAGAGGAAGAGGTGGCTCTCACGAAAGAGGAAGAAATGGCTATCAAGGAAGAAGTAACAAGCAATGTTACTATTGTAACAAGTATGGGCACTTTGAAAAAGATTGTAGATTGAAAGCATCACATGGAGGAAGAAGCAATAATGCACACTATGGTGAGGAGGAGGACTCATCAATTTTGTTTTTGTCATATGGCAAATCTGATCAAAATATGAATGAGACATGGATTCTTGATACCGGATGTTCCAATCACATGACCGGCAAGGAGGAGTTGCTATCTACAATTGATAATTCCTACAAGTCCAAGATCAAGCTTGGAGATGATAAAGCATTGCAAGTTGAAGGCAAAGGAACCATGGAGGTACAAACTAATGAAGGTAAGAAGAAAGTGACTGATATTTACTACACTCCAAATTTAAAACATAATTTGTTGAGTGTTGGGCAAATCATGGAAAAGAATTTTAAGCTTGTGTTTGAAAACAATAAGTGTGAGATTTTTGATAAGAATCATGGGCATAGGCACGTCACTACCATTCCCATGACCAAGAATAGATTGTTTCCTCTAAAATTTGGAGAAGAAAAGAATGATTTTGCATGTGCAGCCATTGATAGCAAAAGTTGGCTATGGCACTTAAGATTTGGCCATGTAAATTTTCCTAGTTTGAGGAAAATGGTTTCTCAAGAGATGGTATATGGGCTACCTAAAATTGATGATCAAAAAGGTGTGTGTGAAGGATGTGCTTTGGGCAAGCACTCAAGGATGAATTTTCCAAAAGGCAAAGCATGGAGAGCCACTTATCCCCTTCAATTGGTGCATTCTGATATTTGTGGGCCAATGCAGACTCAAAGTATTGGTAAGAATTCATACTTTCTCACCTTCATAGATGATTTTTCAAGAATGTGTTGGGTTTATCTTTTGAAGACAAAGGATGAGGCATTTGATTGTTTTAAAGATTTTAAAAATCATGTTGAAAATCAAAGTGGGCACTATGTAAAATGTTTAAGGACTGATAGGGGAGGAGAATTTTGTTCAAATGAATTTCTTCAATTTTGTAAATATTGTGGTGTTAGAAGGCAACTCACAGCTGCTTACACACCACAACAAAATGGTGTGGCTGAGCGTAAAAATAGAACAGTGGTAAATATGGCAAGAAGCATGCTACAAACAAAGAGGTTAACTAATATGTATTGGGCTGATGCGGTAAGGACTTCCATTTATATTTTGAATAGGAGTCCTACTTCTAGCTTGGATGGCATCACTCCATATGAGGCATGGTATGGAAGGAAACCAACTGTAAGTCATTTCAGAGTTTTTGGTTGCTTGGCTTATGCACATGTTCCTGATGAAAAAAGGAAGAAGTTAGATCCCAAAAGTGAAGCATGCATATTCCTTGGGTATTGTGAAAATACCAAAGCATATAGGCTCTTTAATCCAAAGACACACAAGGTTGTCGTGTCTCGAGATGTGATTTTTGATGAAGGGGGAGTTTATGGTCATCAAAAAGGCCATATTGAGAAGTCAAAATCTGTTTTGACTGGTGGTATTATTGATGATGATGAGCAGCCCACTAATGTTTTAGTTCCAAGTGCTACTAATCCACCAAGCAGCCCCTCATCTAGCTCTCCAACAAGAAGCCCTTCATCTAGTTCTCCACCAAGCAGCCCCTCATCTAGTTCTTCAGTTTCAAGTGCAAGTTCAAGTCCACCAAGGAAGGTAAGAAGCTTAAGTGACATTTATCGAAGGAGTACTATTCAAACAAATGAAGATTTCACACTATTGAGTGAAGATTCTCCAAGTAATGTGTTGAAAAGTAAAAAGCTCCAACAAAAACATCCATCCTCTCAAATGTTAGATACAAATTTTCAAAGAAGAGTTACAAGAAGTCAAGCACAAGAGGTAGATCAAGTGGTGAAAAGACTTGAAAACTTGCATATGTATGGTGATGAAAATGATGGTAAGCCCAAAGGTGATGTTGTGAATTATGCCTTAATGTCTCTTGTTGATTTAGAACCATCTTGTTATGAACAAGCATGTACTAATGATGTATGGATGAAGGCAATGAAAGAAGAAATGAACTCCATCAAGAAGAATGATACTTGGGAGCTAGTTGAGCTTCCAAAAGGCAAGAAAGTTGTGGGCTCTAAATGGGTCTACAAAACAAAGTATAATTCTGATGGAAGTGTGGAGAGACACAAAGCAAGACTTGTGGCCAAGGGGTTCACACAAAGGTATGGCATTGATTATGAGGAGACTTTTGCTCCAGTTGCAAGACAAGAAACAGTGAGGATGGTTCTTTCTATTGCTGCTCATAAAAGCTGGAATGTACATCACTTGGATGTAAAAAGTGCTTTTTTGAATGGATTCTTGGATGAGGAGGTTTATGTGCAACAACCTCAAGGATTTGTAGTTCAAGGTAAGGATAATCTTGTGTACAGGTTGAAGAAGGCCTTGTATGGTCTTAAGCAAGCTCCAAGAGCTTGGTATTCAAGAATTGATGGGTACTTCCGTCAATATGGTTTTGTGAGAAGCAAGAGTGAGCCAACCTTATACTATAAGAAACAAGGTAATGATATTCTCCTTGTTTGTTTATATGTGGATGACTTGATTTACTTAGGTAGTAATCCTAAGTTGAATGATGACTTCAAGAATGCCATGATGCATGAATTTGAGATGAAAGATCTAGGCTTGATGCACTATTTTCTTGGTATGGAGGTGTATCAAAGTGATAGTGAAATTTTCATTTGTCAAAACAAATATGCCAATGATATGTTAAAAAAATTTGGGATGGAAAATTGTAAACCTGTTGCAACACCAATAGCTCATGGTGAGTTGTTGAGTAAGGATGATGGAACTGAAAAAGTTGATGTGACCACATATAGAAGTATGGTTGGGAGTTTGATGTTTCTCACCAACACTAGACCAGACATTGCATGTGTTGTATCACTTGTATCAAGGTATATGAGTGACCCTTCCGAATTACACATGAAAGCTGCAAAAAGAATACTGAGATATGTAAAAGGTACAATGGATTTTGGCATCCATTATTGTAAAAATGAAGATGTAAAATTGTTTGGTTTTAGTGATTCAGATTGGGGGAGTAATATAGATGACAGGAAGTCTACATCGGGTAATTGTTTCAGCCTTGGGTCTGGTTTAATCACTTGGAGCTCAAAGAAACAAATTACTAGTTGCTCTCTCTTCCACCGAAGCAGAATACATTGCAATCACAAGTGCTAGTGCTCAAGCATTGTGGTTGAGGAAAGTCCTTGAAGAAATTGGAGAACAACAATATGGTCCTACTACATTGTATTGTGATAACATGAGTGCTATTCAGCTAGCATATAATCCAGTTCATCACAAGCAGGTCAAAGCATTTTGATATGAAGTATCACTTCATCCGAGACATGGTCGAGAAGAAGGTGATTGAATTGCATCATTGCAACACTGAAGACAACATTGCAGATTTGTTCACCAAGGGAGTTGTCAAAGCTCAATTTTTGAAGCTGAGGAACTTCCTTGTCAGTCCCCTCAACTTCAAGGGGGAGTATGTTGGAGCTTGATTGATTTCTATTATTAGTGTGTTTTTCTATTTTCATGAGGCAATATTCCCTGTGAATATCTCCAGCTGTAATAGGTAATATTTAGGTGGTTTGGTGTGATGTTGAGAACATTTGATTCTCATATATTTGTTTTCTTTACCCACTTGGAAGATTCGTTCTGTCTTTTACTAACTTGGGAGATTCTTCAGTTACATTCCCAAGCTATATATTGTAATGAATTATCATGAATAAATCAGTTCAGACTAATTCTGGCTCACACCCCCTTCATCTACTCCAGATTTAGTGTGAGGGATTGCAACAAAGCAGATTACTCGCAGTCACGAGGTAGCTCGAAAACTTGAGTACCAGATGAAAGTGCCTTGGGCAAGGGTTAGATTTGAAATCTCCTCGACTCTGCAGAATACTGTAGCTAGGACGAGTACTACCAGAATTGTAGGTCCTATGGAATATTTGCTGGAAGCTCATGTTCGGGCCTAGACAACATTGCCAGACATGTCTCAAGAACTCGTAATTACAACAACTTCCTTTGCAACTTCTCTATGGACTGTATCCTTTATGGATATTCTCGTAGCTGAAGAAGACAAAATAATAGTACCCATGGATATTCCAACTAAATCCATAGTTCGGAGAACATAGGAAGCTTTTACCTTCTCCAAATATGGAAAATACAGCAATAAGGGTAGAACACCCCATTTCAGTAGATCAGGCAGTCTCTTTGGAACATAAGACTAATGTAGAAAGGGGAAAGTAGCCACAAATAGATGTGTCTCAGCAAGCTGTTGGGACAAAAGGTGATAGCAGTCAGGCTATAGTGACAAAAGGGAAGGTAACCAAAAAGACCATTGATCTCTTCGAGAAGGAGAAAGAGACATTGCAGGAAGAGGAACAGGAGGAACAACCTGAGGATGCATGGTCTAAATATTTCCTGGTATAGCTATCCAACCTCATGGATCCTTTAGATAATATGGATCAGTGAGCGGTAGAATATTTTTCCAAGTTTAAAAAAATAATAAAAAATTGACAATTGCAATTTAACATAGCTTGTGTTGGTCAATGTAAGAAGTGGCAGTCTATGGCAGAAGAATAATTGAACAAATTGGTAAAATGAACCACATAAGGTCCTTGGTGAGCAGATACTTCTAGCATCTATCAGGAACAACCTTGGACAATACCCACTGCACATTTGTCAACAATGGAGGGAATGAAACAACTAGCTGAGAAAATGCCAACCCTCTACTTAGAATCTGGACAGGTGTAGGTTTGTGGACACAACACTGATCCTTCTTCTCAGCAATCCATAGAGCAAGGATCACAAGTGAAGTTAGCACTAGAATTACTACCCATGTATCAATAGTATAACTTCTTAGCCCACTTGTTGTGTTGGCTAGCAAAAGGTATTAAGTACTTCCATTCAGCCAAGCATATGATAGACAATGAATTGCAAGAGGCACAAGAAGATATTCAATGCAAAGACCAACTGCACAAAGAGGATAAGGCTCATATGAAGGTCGTTACTCAGGAAATTCGAAAAATGCAAGAAGACTTGGAGAGCCTTTGTACCCAGTTAGAAGCAAAAGCATATAAAATTACCATTTTAGAAAATGAGTTGTCATAACAAAAATAAGCTAAAGAACTGTTGGTCAAGCAAATTGAAACATTAGAATCTCAAAAAAATCAGAGTGAGCTAGCTTGGCAACAGGAGATGAAACAACGTGAAGAGACTTGGCAGAAGTAGCTGGTAGTAGTATAGGAAGAATTACTTCAAACACAACAGTGTGAGGTAGCTTTGAAATAATACTTAGCATCAAAGACCTCATCTTCATCCACAGTGTCAGCCCCACGGATGAAGGAGCTTTTCTTTCAGCGGGAGGCTGAATTATTGGCTAGGCTTGAGGAAACAGAAAATTGTGCTAATATCCTAGGAGTTGAATGGGGTAAATACTTCAATTATGCCAAGCAACTTAAACCTGACTACAATGCTCTGCTGATGCAATTGGATGAAGCATTATAGACTATATCTCACAAAGATGTTGAGACTCCTCATAGTGAGTGGAGAAAGTCGCTAAGGATATCGACTTCTTCAAAGGGGAGGATAAATGTAGATAACAGTTCCAAACATAAATAAATCATTGAGCTATCTGAAAAAGAATGTCCTATGAAGATTCACAATTTTGACTATGTACAATAATTTTGGTAATGTACGAATCATGAAAATGATAAGTTGCAATGTAAAATCAGCCAATCAAATGAATATGGTTTGACTAATAAATGTTCACTAAAGGACAAATGCAACCATCTTATGTTTAGACGTCTTGATTAGTTAGACCTTTGGATTAGATGTCCAACCTAACTAATCAAACGTTTGGCTGCTGTATTAGACGTATGAAACTATTAGTTAGGTAGTAAACACATTAGTTAAGATAATCGATGGACGAGATGATTGAGACGGGTTAGTTGCAGTATCTACCCGATATTTCCTATAAATACCCTCCTATTTCATTTTGTAATCTATCCATATTTATCTAAATGCAGAACTGTTGTGCAGCAAACTGTTATTCTGGAATGCGTGTTCTATGTGATTGCATCTGTGTTATAGTGTTGTGTTGCAGGTATTGATCATAGTTTTGTACGAGAGTATGTATTGATGTGTATTGTTTTACTATTTTAGGGGGTGCTAAGGAGCATTGAGGATTGGAGACCGATAACACAGTTGGAAATATTTAGACCCTAGCATATTAAGCCTTGTGTGTATCTATCTAGCTGTCTGACCTCGTTGACAAGACTGTTTCAAACCTCTAGTCTAGACGTTTATTTGGTCATCCGTCCCAGATGTCTAGCCATTCATTCCAGATGTCTAGCCAACCGTCCATTGCATATGTCTAAATATCCAGTCCAAATATCTAGCCATCCAGTCTAGACGTCTAGCCATCCAGTCCAGACGTCCAGTCCAAATGCCTAACCGCCCAATCTAGACGTCTAGTCCAGACATCTAGCCATCCGTCCTAGATGTCTAACCATCTAGTCCAGACATCTAGCCCAGACGTCTGGCCATCTATCCCTAACGTCCAATCTAGATGTCTAGTTGTCCGTCCCAGATATCTAGACCATCTGCATCAGACATCTACTATTCTAGGCATTTGTTAAACTTGTATACCCGTAATTACAAAACATGATGACTGATGTATCTTGGCCTATCACTCCCTCCTAGTTTCTCATCATTCCTTCATCTTGAGAAATTACATTCCCTTGTCTACAGGTCTCTTTTTATGTCCATACTTGTATTTAGCTCTTTGTAGGAGTAATGTTGTTATGAATATCAAATATGATCATATGACTAGTAATCTAGTAGTCTTTCAATATGATATTTTCCCTAATCTCTCCAAAGTTGATGTGCATCTCATATTTATGGTAGTTATTACTAGTTATTTTTTCTTTGCTTTCTAGAAGGTAGACCTCTTTTACCCCTTGAAGTACTTTTGATCTACGTAATCTAGTTGGCATACATTGCAACTAAAAATAATTTTTGGAGAATCCATATAACCTAAAAATGACTTTTACTTCCCTAGATAGAAGTCACCTTTCATCTATTGTTCAAAGGGCCTGATCAATGCTCTAGATTATTCAGAAAACCTAGGCATATCTCCTCTGAGGCCTCTAATAACGAGTTTATATATGACTGTGTAAAATCATAGCTACTCTTCCCTTTCTTTTTGTATGATATTTCTACATAATCATGTATGGGTAGTTAGTTTTTTTATTTATTAATTTATTGTATTTTATTCAATAAGGGGAAAGATGACTTTCATGTTCTATTTTTGAATTCATTCCGTTTTGATGACTCCGCGACCCGAAGGATGTGGTCATAAAGTTTTATCTGCTTGTCGTTTTATTTTATGTTTTTGCTATGTCATAGTTAGTTGGGTTTTGTGCCTTCTACCTAGTAGAAGTCCCTCGTAAGTCGCTAAGAATGTAGGTGAGTTTTTTGCACCCACTTTTTTTGTTCCATGAAGAGAAGGGGGGCGGAGAATTAAGACAATCAACTCTTAGTAGCGCATGAGGCATCTTATACTTCTCATATACTCATTATCTAAAATTTAAAGTAGGTCTTGGGAGGGGTACCAATAATTTTACTGAACTTTAGGCTTTGAGAATAGTAATGAAGTGTTCTTTAGAGAGAAATGTGAAAAAAATTACACATTTTTGGATATTCTACACTGGTCATCAACCAGATGAATGGAGTGGCTCAATTATAAAATAATCTACTTAGACCGATTGGAGATGAATTACTGGAGGTGATTTCTTTTTTTGAAAATATATCATTCTCACATGTTTACAGGGAATTAAATCAGGAAGCAAATAGATTATCAAAATAAGGTCATGAAGTTCCAGAAGGCTCACTGGAAATGGAAGAGATAAAGGATGGAGTTTCATCATTTACTCACATCTCATATCCCTAGTTTCTATCCCAGCTCTGGAATTTGATTGTGGTCTATCCTTTGATTAGAGAATTATGGCAAATTTTAACTGTCCCTTACTCACTACTTACTTCTCCACTGAATACGATCTTTGATTATGGACATGGAGGTTATTTCAATGATAATGTATTGTTTTGTAACGATAATTCCCACTTTTGATTTGGAAGATAAGGTTCTTCTTGTCTGTTCTATTGTAATATTTATTTTTTGATTCCTAGTAATTTGTTATTACCTAGGTTTTTGATTGTATGTAATTTATTGTATTTTCCTAGTAATATATTGATATCCAAACTAGTTACAGCCTTACAGGAGGATGAACAAATATGTTTATTGCCTATGAGGAAGCTTTTCTTTAATTTTTATTAATTTTTTAGCAATTTGAAGATGCTCTGTTCCTTCCTGTGAGTGCTCAGGATTTACTGCATTTTGAGTCCTGTTGATCTGCTTTGGTTATTAGTGGACATGGATAACATTTCTATTTTTTTTTTTTTCTTTCCCTTTGTTTCTTTCTAATCTGTTATGCATCTCTCTTGATTGCTCTCTTGTCTGGCCATCTTCCCATACAAATGTTTGGTTTGCATTTTTTTACACAGTTAAAGCCTGGAAATGACATTGTTTATGCGCATTGGTCATGCTTAAACTTTTAGAGGAAATGTCGAATGACGATACAGATGCAGCTTCCCCTGAACTGTAATTGTAATATAGTGGTTAGAGCAGCTGCTATCTGTCGGAACTACTTTTTAACACGTTAGAATTCCAGGTATCTACAACCCATTACATTATGATTAACAACTTCTATAAATTGAAATATTTTATGGTACTTTTCTCAGAAAACAACTAAAGTTTTTCGTCTAGGGACTTGCTTTTAGAGAAAAAAAAAAAACAAAAAATCATCTTGTTACTTTTTTTCAAAAGTTGAAGTTAAAATTCATTAAAGTATTAAACACATTTTAATCCTTTATAATTATTTTAAAAATAATCTTTATAATATAAAGAAAAGCAGACCTGCTTTAAAACAATTTAACCCCAATAAATCTGAGGAGACAGAAATGTGAACATAACAGCCCAACTCAAGGGAAGGCGAGGAAGGACAACCCACAGCCTTGAGGAACACGTTCTGACTGTAAGAGTCCATGCTGCCATTTAGATGAAAATTTGAGATATTCATTTGACATGATTTGTCTTTAAAACAGAATCTGCGCAGAGTTAAGCTAACTAGAGTATCTCCTTGGGGAACCCTGAGGATGGGTGAGTGTAAGTGTAGAGAATCATGAAAGTAAAAACTATTATTAAAACTATTTATCAAAGACTCGACTCAGGACTGTTAATTCTTCATATCAAACTGATATCAAAATTTTATAGAGATTTAATATAAAAAACATGTACACAAATAAGATTACGAAAACTAAAGAACTAAATACAGATGTAAAAAATTGTGTACAGCTAACTTATTGATTCTTTGCATGATTAATTTACTGTTGCTTTGCAACTCCTTACAATTTAATCAGCTGCACATATTGGAGAGAGATTGAGAGATAAATTACAGAAGACATGCCGTACTTATAAAAGCATTATAACTATAATATTAGATTTCTTAAGTCATCTCCTTGCTTATCCTTAAAAAGTATTCTCTATGATATTTTAGATTTATTTTATTAGTAATAAATATTTTAATTTTTTATTAAACAGTACATCACCAATCAATACTATAAGAACCTCTTACCAACTTTCAAATGCTACAGCCCTAACCAAGTTCTAAATAAATCACAAAGGTTGCTAAAGAACTGCATTTTACATAAGTCTGGCTGTTTTTCCGCGCGATAGGACGGTGCTTACATCATCGAATACTTACAAAGATAGTTATTCCATAATCTCTGTAAATATAAAATTAATATCTGCCTTTGCTGTTTTCTTTTGCACTAGTCATATGTATAGCCCAAAACATGTGAAGGGGGACTACTTTTATCATGTCTTCTGTATTCAGATACTTAAACAGATGTGGCAGGTTAAAGTAATCTGGTGTGTATTGTCCAAGCATTTCAATTGGTGTAAAATTATTATTAATATTAAATGTGCAGGCAGTAATGATAAAGCTGTTGACATATTTTATATTTTTAAAGTAAATTTAAAAATGAGATTAAAAAACAATTTTAAAATAAAATAAAACCAGTGACAAAAATAGAATAGTAGATATGAAAAGACGATAAAAAAATATAAAATTAATAACTAATAGAATTATAGAGTTTGCAAGAAATATTTTTGAGAATTTTTTTTTTTACATCATATGAAGCTGTAGGCTATTCTTTATAATTCATAATAAATTTGCAAAGTAGAAGAATAAACTATCTTTAAGATGACTAGTTGAATCATACAATGTAAACAAATGAAACTCCTACTGAATCATATAAACCTTGTATTATGTAAACAAATAAAACTCCAAATGAAACTCCTACAAATGAATCATATAATGTATTATGTTGAATATATTAGGAATAAGATATTGACCCATGCAATAAAGGGTACAACTTCCTATGAGCATTGTATAGATGATAAACCTTTACCTTTATATCTTAGGATTTTTGGTTAATTGGAGTTTGTTGACATTACTAAGTAGAAGTGGAATAAACAATCATAGGTTCATTCTTATGTGATGCATTTACTAATCAAAGGCATATTGTCTTGATGATCTAATTTCTTGGATATCACCATTAGACATGATATGATGTTTGACAAGATCCCATATTTAGTATCTTTTGGATCCTTTCCAAATCTTCTTCTTAATTTTTTTTTCAACTTGTTTGGATACTATTAATACTTCAATTCATATTTCTAGTAGTTATTCTTCTTCTAGCCAAGGGATGGATTATTCTTTGTCTTTGGATAAGGTGTTTGTTACTCTAGCCATTTGGTTCCTCTTGTATCCATGATTGGTCCTTCTTTATTGAGTTGTTTTCCTGAGAAGTGTGATCCTTCTATGTGGGCTTGACATTAAGGCTTTGAAACTCCGAATGGGAGGTCTAAGAGGTTTGAATCCAATGGGTGATAGAGTTGTACACCATACTTTGGTGATCGGAGTTTGGTTGGATAAACATATATTAGGGAAATAACAACCTCTATGAGGATAGTTTCATATGGCCCATGGTTTTACGGACATTAAAAACTACTTTACTTTATGGTAAACATATATTAGGGAAATAACATCCTCTATGAGGGATAGTTTCATATGGCCTATGGTTTCATGGACATTAAAAACTACTTTACTTTATCTCTTGTCTATTTTTTGTATACCTATTTAAATTCTATTTTTTGTGGATTTTTTTAGTTTCAAATACTGCTTATTATGATGTGTGTCTGCCTCTTATGCCTCTGTGGCAATCATGGAATCCATTCACATGACCCTCTTTATTATTTATTTTCAATAGTTGGAGCTTCATCAAATATAAATAATGAGTTTTTCTTCGTGGAGAACTTTTGGAAGAGATCTATATGTATTAGCTACCCAATTTCCTATAGGATGGTTCTACACCTTTTGTTTGTAAACATAGGAAGTTCCTATTTATATTTAAGCAAGAAACCATGATCGATATGAAAGGATTCATTATTTCATTCTTAGCTCTGAATTTTGTTATTACAATATGGAGCATGATGTTTACATTAAATGTCATGACGGCTAGATTCTCATAACTATGTTGTATATTGTTTGACCAATGTATCATTGGAAATTTGACTTTTATGAGTTGAAAGATGAAGATACAACTTTAGGTCTTCTTAAGATACAAATATAATTTTGACTAACTTATCTCTTGTTGTCATTGCCAAAGCATGAACAAAATATTAGGAAGATACCAGCGATGTTGTACTTCACAAGAGTGTTGCCCCAAAACTGCAGATATGGAGGTATTTCTTAGTTATGATAGAAGTCATGAACCTCACTTACATTATTTATGATTTAATTATATTAAAGTTTTTATGTAATTTAACTTTCAACATAATATGTTTAGTCATATGAATTATTTATCTAACTAAATTATTAAATAAAAGTCGTTGGTTTTCAAAAAAAAACCAATAAACAAAATAGAGGATAAAAAACACAGTATAAAACAGAGCATAAAAAATAGAGTATAAACTAGGGCACTCTAATTGCTGCTACAAATAATAATATTTATTCAATCTATTACATTGTCAAAATGATTATTTATAGGCTTGAAGCCTTAACCAAGAAGCTTCCATAATAAACAATCTAGAAACTTTGACTTTCTATAAACAATTGGAAACTTCTAGAAACTTTGTAATTCTAGAACATTTCTAAAATCTGGAAAGTTCTAGAGACTGATATAATTACATTAAGCATTATTACTAACATTCTCCCCCTTAATGCTTAATGTAGTGACTCCTAGTAACTATCTCCTTCTAAGAAAATTTTCTTTGCATAATGCTTTAGCAAAGACATCTGCTAACTGATCATAGCTATTACAAAACTTTAATTCAATTTGTCCTGTTGCTACAAGACTCCTGATAAAATGATATCTAATATCAATATGTTTAGTACGACTATGAAAACATGATTTTTTGTAATAGCAATTGTAGATTTTTTGTCACAATAGATAGTAGTTATTGCATCTTGTTTACATTTCAAATCTATCAAAATTCTCTTTAGCCAAATTGCTTGACATGTTGTTGATGCTGCAATATACTCCTCTTTTGCTGATAATAGTGAACAGTTGTTTGTTTTTTGACAACCAAGAAACTGCATCAGAACTCAATCTAAAAATATATCATGAAGTACTCTTTCTATCATCAATATAACCTGCCCAATCACTATCTGTGTATCCAACCTGTCTAAAATCATCAGTTGGCTTATATAAAATACCAAAATTAATTGTGCCATGCACATATCTGAGTATCCTCTTTACTGCATGAAAATGAGTTTCAGTTGGATTTTGCATATATATTGAAGTCAAGCTTACTGCATACATAATGTCAGGTCTGGTGGCTGTAAAATACATAAACCTACCAACTAAACTTCTGTACATTGTAGCATCTACCTTTTTACTTCCATCATCTTTAACCAACTTTTTCATTCTTATTCATAGGTGTATGCAGAGGTTTAAAATTTTTCTTTCCAAATTTTTTAAGAAGGTCAGTTGCATACTTTACTTGCAAAATAAAAATACCATAATTCAACTATCTTACTTCTATACCAATAAAATAGTGCATCATATCTAAATTAGTCATTTTAAATTCATGCTTCATAGCATTTCTAAACTCTTGTATCAACACCTCACTATTGCTAGTATAAATCAAGTCATCAATGTATAAGAAAACAACAAGTAGGTCATGAGTACCTCTAAATTTGACATACAATGTGGATTCACTTTCACTTCTACTGAAGCCATGTTTCAAAAAATATCCATCAATTCTGCTATACCAAGCCCTAGGCGCTTGTTTGAGGCCATACAGGGCTTTCTTTAACCTGTAAACTTTATGCTCTTGTCCTTCAACTTTGAAATCCAGAGGTTGTCATACAAATATTTCTTCATTCAAGTAACCATTCAAAAATGTTGATTTAACATCAAATTAAAAAAGTGGCCAATTAAATTGTGCTGCCATAGCCAAAACAATTCTAACAGTATCAAGTTTTGCAACAGAAGCATAAGTTTCATCATAATCTATACCTAGTTGTTGAGAGTAGCCTTTAGCTACCAATATGGCTTTGTGTCTTTCAATTGACCCATCAACATTATATTTTGTTTTGTAAACCCACTTTAATCCATTAAGCTTCTTTTCTAGTGGAGGATCCACAAGCTCCCATGTTCTATTTATTTCAGTGGTAGTAATTTCTTCCTTCATGGCTTCATGTCAAACTTCATCTTTGACCGCATCTTCAAAAATTCTTGGCTCTACTTGGATATTAGTCAATAAAGCATAATTCATGACTGAACTAAAATCAGTAGTTTTTCATAAATTTCTTTAAGAGATTTTACCTTCCTTGATGGAGGACTTGCAGGAGGACTTGGGATAGATGATGAACTTGATGGAGTGGCTATAGAATTTGAGCTACTACTTGGCCCAATAGGATGAGGTTCCATTATTAGGCTGCTATTTGGTTTGGCAAATTGAGGTACCAATATTAGATTTTCTTGTTGTATATTTCCATCCCACTGCCATGCTTCATTTTCAGCAAAAATTACATCATGAATGACAATCAAGTTTCTTATCAAAGGATTATATAGCCTGTATCCTTTTGTTTCCTCACTATAGCCAATAAAAATACACTTTTCACTTTTATCATCAAGTTTTTGTCTCTTTTCTTCAGGTACATGAGCATATGCAATACAACCAAATATCTTGATATGTGCTACACCAGGCTTTCTTCCACACCATGCTTCATGAGGAGTCATATTATTTACAGATTTTTTTGGGCATCTATTCAACAAATAGATAGAAGTAGCTACAACTTCAGCCCAAAAATAATTTGAAAGATCCTTTGCTTTAAGCATGCTTCTGGCCATCTCCACAATCGTTCGATTCTTGCATTCTACAACTCCATTTTGTTTTGGAGTATAAATTGCAGTCAACTACCAACAAATACCATATTTTCTACAAAAATATTGAAATTCATTGGAGGTAAATTCCCCCACTCTGTCTGTATGTAGCGTCTTTAGAAAATACCCACTATGCTTTTCTACATTAGCTTTAAACTGCTGAAAAATAGAGAAAGCTTCTAATTTTTCTTTAATAAAATATGCCCAAGTCTTCCTACTAAAATCATCAACAAAAATGATAAAATACCTGCTTTTGTTTAGCGATAAGGTTTGCATTGGACCACAAATATCTGCATGTACTAGCTGAAGTAGCTCCTTAGCTCTTCAAGCTCTTCCTACTGAAAAATAATCTCGATGATGCTTTCCAAGAATACAACCTTCACAAATTTGATCATCATATTCAATCAATGGAAGACCATTCACCATGTGCTTCTGATACAACAACTTTAGCCCTCAAAAATTCAGATGCCCATATCTCATATGCCACAACCAAAATTTATCATCTAAAACAACCTTCAAGGCTTGAGTTTGTGCATATACCAATCTCAAAGGAAAGATTCTAGTAGACAATATACTAACTTTTGCTATAATCTGGTTGCTATCAACTTTATCATAAATAACACATTCATCTAAAAAATAACTGAATATCCCTTCTAAATAAGTCATCCAATGCTTAATAGATTATGGGTTAACTTATAAATTTATAGAATATCATGAATATGCTTTTGCATCTTTTGTCTTGTTTTTATTGAAATGGTTGCTTTGCCTTTGACTTCAACTTCATTTTTATCTCTAGGTTTTACTTGGGAATTAATTGAATCATCTAACTTGACAAAGATGTCCTTGTTTCTAGTCATATAACTGCTACACTCATTATCTAAGGGCCATACATCACATAATATTTTTTTGCTATATCACATGCCAAAAATAAATGATTTTGTGTTTCTTTCTCTTTGATACTGTTAGCATATTTATTCTCTTCATACTTAGAAGTGATCCAATCAACTCATTAACTGATAGTTGTGATAAGTCTCTTGATTCTTCAATAGCAATACATCATATTTTGGAGGTAGGCTTCTTAAAATATTCTCTACAATCTTCTGATATGGTATATTTTCTTCATGGGATCTAATTTGATTTACTAATCCTATAACACGATTGAAGAAATCTTGTATAGAGTTAGAGTCCTTCATAAATAAATTTTCATAATTTCTTTTAAGTTGCTAAAACCTTACAAATTTTACTTTATTTGTATCCTGATATGACACCTACAATAAATCCCAGGTTTGCTTCGACTTTGTAATTGCATCTATTCTAGAAAATATGGACTCATCCATGGCTTGCTGAATAAAAATAGGGCTTTTGAATCCTTTTTTTATTCTCTTTCAATTGATCCTTTTGTGCCTTTGTCCATGTGGCTAGAACTTGAGCATTTGTTGGCTCTATATATCCATTTTCAACTATATCCCATAAGTCTTGTGACTTGAAAAGAGTCTTCATTTTTATGCTCCAAAAGTCATAATTCTCCCCCTTAAACAGAGGGATCTATGGCTGAGAAAGACTTAAGTTGTTTGTAGCCATTAAAAGACTTGGTATTTTAGAGCAAATTGTAAATACCATGCTTTATATTCTAGGTCTCCCGACAGAATGGATACCCCTAGGCTTCGATAAAACAAGATCTGATAAATAGTAACTTCTCCTTTGAAAAAAAATCATGAATCCTCTCACCCAACAATAATATGATCACTCTGCTGATGACATAAATCAATTGCATGCAATTCCTGGTACTTATTTCTCCTTGACTCAAGGAATTCCTGGTACTTGTTACCCTTTGGCTCAAGGACTTTCAACCATAGTTTTGCAAAGTTGTCACTCTCTATAGCCAAAAAAAAAAAAATTGCAACCTATAACAACAAAAGAACCCGTGCTTCTATGAAACCCTAGCTCTGATACCAAATGTTGATTTTTAGAAAAACTAATAAACAAAACAGAGGATAAAATACACAGTATAAAACAAAACATAAAAATAGAGTATAAACTAGGGCCCTCTAATTGCTACTGCAAATGACAATATTTATTCAATCTATTACATTACATCCATTACATTGCCAAAATGATTATTTATAGGCTTGAAGCCTTAACCAAGAAGCTTCCAAAATGAACAATCTAAAAACTTTGACTTTTTATAAACAAATGGAAACTTTGTAACTCTAGAACATTTTTAAAATCTGGAAAGTTCTAGAGACTAATATAATTACATTAAGCATTATTACTAACAAAAGTAACAACAAAAATTCTTTCATGATATGTTATTGTCTAAATATTAAAATGGTTGTAAGTTTCATAGTAGGAATATTATATTAAGTACTAAAAGGGAATAAAATACTTTATATGTGTTTCTAGATTTCACAAAGTGTTATAATTGTGTGATAGTATTAGTTTTTTGATTAGATATAGAAGGGATCTTGAAAGGGTCCCCAAACCTCTTACAATAGGAGAAATGTTGCAAAACTTGTCCTAAGACCAACAATACAGGGACAAGAATAACTATACAACACTACAACTGGTCATCCATCACCAAGTGAACCAACTACAACTTGATACAAAAAATAAAATTAGAACAATGCTAGTGAGCCCCCAACCAACCAACACTCCCACATGGCTGCACCACAAAACCTTTCTTCATAAACAATAAAAGCTTACAAAGCATCAAGAAGCATGCATCGCTAAATCCAATTGAAGAAGACCTTCATGAAAATTGTCTCTCCAAATAGACAGACCATTGAGACTTATACCCAGGTTTACCATAAAGTCAGCGTGGTAGTTTCCTTCTCTGAAGATATGTTTTATCTCCCTATCCTCTCTAGCCTAAAGAATCCACCTAGATTCCATAATCATAGCCTCAATGTTTCAATCGGGGACTGAATCACCTTTGACCAAGTTTATAATATTAAGCAAGACTCATTCAATATAAAATTTGTGGTAACCCATCTCCAAAAGTAGGAGATCTTGGTAAAGGGCTCTAGCCTCCGTAACATGGCAAGTATGGATATCTAAGAATTGGACATACGCTAACAGAAGCCCACCTCAGTCATCCCTAAGCACCCCACCAATGCCAACATTATCGAGATTATCCTTTGAAGCTCCATCGAAGTCTAGTTTAACCCAGCCTGGAGAAGGAGGTTCCCATATTACAAGGGCATGGGGATTAGGACTAGGAATATCAACAATTTTATTGCTCTATTTAAAGATAATTTTCCTTTCGAGCTCAACCTCCTTATATGTGTCCTCCTCCAAAGCCAAAGAGGACACATTCTCTAGTGTAGAAGCTAAGGCTCTAGCACAAACAAAGGTAGGATTTCTTTTGAAGTTTTTAAAAATTCTACTATTCCTCTCCTTCCACACCTGCCAAAAAAGATATGAAAAATAGAAGTTTCAAAAATATTTTAGTGTTAGAGAGTAAAGAGGATATGATCATTTAACACAAACAGAAACAAGTGACGACACCACCCAAGTCGATCCCAAAAAATAAAAAATAGAGTTGAGTACTTCCACAGAGAATGAGCATTGAAAGAATAGATGGCTTGTCTGTTCCTCATTAGCACCATAGAGGCAACATCTGTTTGGTATCGACCGACCTCTTTTTTAAATATTTTCAACGGTTAAAATCTTATTTTTAGGTGCCAACCAGAAAAATATATTCACCTTTGGAGTTAGATTCTTAAGACATACTTTGAAAGGTGGGACCCACGAAGGAGTCCTGACAGCCAGTAGATTGTAGGTAAACTTGACTGAAAAGGATCTGTTATTTTCACTGCCTAGAATATCCCATCCTCTTCATTTCTCTATTTAATGACCTAAAACTTCAACTTATTAGCAATTAGCAATTAGATTCCAAGCTTCAAGTTCAACATTGTTGAGAATAGATTGGTCTAACGATTTTCAAACCATCAGCCCATTGACCACCTCGATAAAGTTAGCCACCTTAGACCTAAAGATAAATCTAGTCCTAGGCTCCAAACATGCTAGATTTAGAATCTGGGTAAGGGGTTGGTCCATCAACAAAATATCTTTCTAGAAATCAATCTTGAGTTCATCACCCAACCTCCACCTACAACCTTTGGAGACTAGTGCCCTTGATTTTTGTAAACTCAAGCAAAAGGCTGAATCAAAAGTCGATAGAGGATCAACAAGCACAAAGTTCTCTTGTCTCAAATATTTGGTCGACATAATATTGATCCAATTAGTTTCAGTTTGATTTACCAACTTCCATCCCTGTTTTGCAACCAAATCCTTATTCATTTGTCCGATGTTACAAAGATCTAAGCTACCATCCTTTTTAGGTCTACAGACTTGCTCCCATCCAAGTTTAATTTTTCTTCTCATTAGACCCGGATCAAAGAATCGACTTTTGAATATGTTTAATCTTCAATAAAATCTAATTAGGAATTCTGAACATAGATAGAAAGAAGGTTGTAATGCTTTTAAGAGTAGACTTTACCAGGGTAACCTTTTCAGCTTGACTAAAGAGGGATCCTTTCCACCCGACCAACTTCCTCTGCAATCTTTCCACCAGAGGTTCCCAAAGCAAATCTTGGATCCTAACTTTAAGTAAATACATTTCAAGATAAAGATATGGGAGGGTAGCCACCTCACAATCCAAGATATCAGTAATTTTCCTCTACCTAACTAAGGGGTATTCAGAAATAAGAGTTTACTTTTTATATAATTTATCTTCTGCCCAGCTACAATTTCAAATACCTCCAAGATTTCTTTTAGCACCTTTACTTGGGGAACTAAATCAAGGAGGGAGAACAAAACATCATCTACAAATTGGTGATGAGAAATAGGATCCATTAACAAAGAGAGCTTGATATCTTCCACAAAGGGTTCTAACTTGATAGTATTACCTAGAGCTTCCTCCACTAAGATATAGAGGTAAGGGGAAAAGGGGTCACCTTGGTGAATGTCTATCAAACTTGAAAAATAACCTGTTGAGGACCTATTTATTAAGACTTAAAACTTGACAGAAGGAATACAAGCATGGATAAGTTTTATCCAACTTTCATAAAAACCAAATTTTTCCAAAACCTTTAACAAAAAATCCTACGAAACCTTGTCATAAGCCTTGTTCATGTCTAATTTGAGGAGACCAACTCTACCATTTTTATCAGTTGAATGAAGAATTTCATGGACTACTATGATACTATCTAGGATTTGTCTCCCTAACACGAATCCACTTTAGGATGAATTAATCAAGGTTGGAAGAAAAGTTTTAATCTATTAACAAGAGCCTTTGTCAAAATTTTATAAATAATGTTACATAAGTTGATAGGTCTAGAGGCACCAAAGTCCTTTGCACCAATATTCTTGGGGATCAGAGTTAAAAAGGTAGAATTCACTCCAAACGGGATATGATTGGTGGTTTGTACCTCCCAAAGGGTATCAACAATATCCTTCCTCGCAATATGACAATACTTTTGGAAAAATAGGGAGGGGGAAACCATCAGGATCCAGAGCCTCCATTCCTTCCATTGCAAAAATAACAACTTTGACTTCTTCATCGCTAAAGGGAGAGACAATGGCTTGGTTCATATCAGCTGTGACAAGGCTAAGAATACTACCAAGCAACTTATTTTGGGCTTTCTCATTACAAACCTCTTCCACTCTGATGAGATTTATGAAAAAAGCCACAACCTCAGCTCTTATATCATTAATGTGAGTAGCACCAGATCCAACAACTTTTCAAATTTCTCTAATTCTATTGGCGCTTCTATGATTCAATAAATGAATTTTTTTTTGTTGTGAATGGAGTACTTATAATGCTAAATATGATTACAAGATTAGAATTATAGATTGTTAAATAAAAATATTTGAAGGTGTCCTTAGTAAAAATTTACTAGTTGTACATGTGTATATGTATGTATAAAGAGAGAGTATTTGAATTATTTGGGAAATGTTGAAAAATATCTTGAATTAATAAAATAATAAAGGCAAAATTTCCTCACTTAGGATCACGTGGAACTTTAACAAACAACTATGAATAGGCCATGGTATTTTTTATAGGGATCAATTTTGTAATTGGAAAAGAATGAAAATATATATATATCAATGGAGAGAATTAGCAAATTATTATTAATGCTATCAAGAAAAATGGATGTGAAGATTGGATAAAATCTAATATTATTTCTACTATCCATCAACTATTGTTGGAGGTAGTATCTTGGAAATTTCAGCATAGTTGTAGAGAAGGAAACTGACTAGTAGATAATGTAGGCAATCATAGTGTTGATATTTGTTTTGGAAAAATTAAGATATTATACGGAAACTAGCTAAGTAAGATTTTACCTCTTAATATAAATAATGCCAAGGAGTAAGTGCAAAAATATAGTAGATTGAAGAAGACGAGGAATATCATTAATATAAAGTTAGATAAAGATAAGCCATATATGGTTTTATTGTCCTTGGAAATTCTATAATATTTTGTTATTTAATGGGTGTGATATAAAGTTAGATAAAGATAAGCCATATATGGTTTTATTGTCCTTATAAATTCTATAATATTTTGTTATTTAATGGGTGTTGACCACAATAGGAGTCATACATAATTTATTAAATAAATAAATATAAAAGTAAAAACAATAGATCATAATTTTCTCTCTTCTTCACTCATCTTTTCTCTTTGTAACCTTGTGTAATTTTTTTAAATAAAAAAATTTGAGTTTTTGAATCTCTCTTAAACAATTAAAATAATTTCTTTATTTATTGTAAAAATATCCCTTATTATTGATCTCTCTTTGAGAGGTCCAAGGTTCAAATCCCACTCGGTATGAGGGGACCATGACCCCTCATAAAAACATGTGTAAACTCATTGAAAAAAATATCATTTATTTTCATTAATGTAAAACTCAATGAAAGCTTTATTAGTAATTAGAATTATAATAATAATATTATAAACAATAATTATAGAATAGAAATAATTTTTTAGGTAAAAATATTAAAAAATTAAATTAGTTGAAAATGAGATTACATCTCTTGACTTTATAGAATTGAAGGATTTTAAGCCAAGTTTTAACAGAGGATATGGGGCTATTCTCCCTAATATCTAATCTACTAGAACTATCCATACGAAAAATAGTAACCGTGTAAAGCAAAGATATATAAATCTATATACAATAAGCGGTACTACCATCAATGGTAAGAAAAAGAAGAGCTTCCCTAGTCCATTGAGGCCACCATCTAGGAGGATATCCATGTTAAGTGAAGTCACCTCGATCAAAAAAAATAATCCTTGGAAAAACATGTTATTGTAGTTATTGAAGTAAGGACTTCAAGGGTTCATGTGATACTAAAGTTAGGGATAGGGATTTTGGAGCTTATATTCTACCACTATAGCTATACTTGGGCATCCTTAGGGGTATAAGGTTCAAGAATGTTGACTTCTCATAAAATTTTATCCTTAAGACAATGGCAAAAGGCTAAGACCAACACAATTGGATCCAATTGATAGTTGTGCGTGAGAAGACCTATGAACTCTACATAATACTCCTCAAACATTCTTGTTTGCTTAGTTTACATCTGATAGACCACATATGATGTCAAATATCCTTTATCAAACCTTTGTAGGAATTACTCTTTGAAATCCATCCATAAAATATAGGTCCCTAGTTGGAGAAACTTCCATAATAAACCACTAATAAGCATGGGTTTTCAATTGGAAAAACTGCTCTGCTAGGGTTTGATGAGGAAAAATTGCTCTGCATGGATGGCAACAGTTTTTGGAGGAGGTTTGAACAATTGGAGGAATTTTGTGATGGCATCGGGCCCATCACAGAGCGTGTATGCTAGTGATGTTTTTCATCTAAAAATTATTGGAAGGAACAGGATTTCCCATTGCATACCAGGAATCACTTGTTACAGAACAATGGATGTTTGGAGCGATGTGAAGCCAGGTCGATTCTAGTGGCTCAACAAGAATTAGTGGTGGAAGATGTGGAGTATTTAATCAAACATGCGCTAATTGGTAAATTTATGGGCATCCAAATTTCTCTTCCCTTTGTGGAGGCTTGGGTTAGGAATACTTGGAACCCTGAAGGTGACGTGGAGGTGATGTTGAGTGCGAATAGCTATTTTATGGTGGTTTTCTCGTCTTACGGATCGTAACAAAGCATTTGAAGGGGGTCCTTGTTTTTGTAACCAAGGGGGACTCTTTCTTAAACCCTAGCATGTGGGTTTCAACATGTCAGAGGAGTGGCTGTTGTGGGTTCCAGTGTGGGTTTGACTTTTATGGCTCCCATTAGAATTCTGGAGAAATGATATCTTGCATATGATTGCCCTTCTTCTTGGGAATTCGGTTGGACCGTCACAATAGATGATGGATAAAAAGGTAATCTTTGTTGCTCGTATTTATGTTGAAATTGATTTAAACAATCCTATTCCAGATTTTGTTGAAATACAGTTTGGATCGACTACATGGGTTCAACAACTTGACTATGAAGCTCTTCTGTTTTGTTGTCCGATTGACTATGAATACGACCACTTGCAAAGAAAATACCCTATGTTTATCCCGCTCGTGGCTTCAAATCTTGGGCCCTCTCGGTTTGCACAAAATCTGGATAAAGGAAAAGCCCCAATAAAGGAAGGGGATCGGGATAAGGAAGGTTTTGTTCCGATAAAACCCCAAAACAGAGGAAGAAGGGCAAAAAGAGACCTTAAGGATAGCCAGCCAGATGCTCTGCTCAACCATTTTAAAATACTAGATGATCTTGATTAGTGCATGGAGATACCTAAAATATCGCTACCTGATGTAGATATAACAGGGCCGAATCAGATATCTCTTCTTGAGGTGGAACCTAAAGAATCAGATATAGGGGGTTTAAATGAAGAATAGAGGGCTTTGATTCTGGGTATAGGTGATATGGTTGGCTCTAGCCCTAGAAGAGAAACTATTTTGAAAAGTGGTACAGATTTAGTTATGCCCTCTCCTACTCAGGTACTGATGCAGTTATCCTTAGACTGCAAAACTCCTATGGTGTTGGGATTGCAATAGAAAATAATTAAAAAAAGTGCTTCGGATAAGAATCTGAAGGTGGGCCAAAAGAAAGACCAGGATAAAATTAAGTTAATGGGGGAGACTTTGGTGGAGTCAGGCCTGGTGAGAACATTGGACTCCCATTTTTCTAACCCCCAGAAATGATTATCCTTTCATGGAATGTAAGGGGGTTGAACAACATCCCCAGACAAAAAGTTGTTCGTGATTTGGTTTGTGTTCATTCTCCAGATGTGGCGTTTATTCAGGAGACTAAATTGGCTACTGATAGTATGTTCAATATTACTCCCAAGTTGTGGAGAATGGGTCAATACTAGTGTATTGTACATGTGGATTTGCTGGTGGTGTTGCTTGTTTATGGGATCCGGTTAAGATCTCTCCTCTTACTTGGATTTCCAACAGATGGTCTATTTCGATGATCGGGTATGATAATGAATCTGGTGAAACCATCCTACTTACAAATGTGTATGCTCCTATTGATTATAATGGTAAAGTGAATTTATGGGAGCACATTGGCTTTGTGAGAAGTCTGGCTCCCCTGTATCCATGGATTTTGGCTGGAGACTTCAACTCTATCACTTGTCTGGAGGAGAAACATGGTGGGGTTGGTTGTCTCGAGCCTTTTTCTTCTGTCTTCAGTGCTCATATTCGGGCCCTTAACTTGGTTGACATAAAGCCAGATAATGGGATCTTTACCTGGCATAATAGAAGATGTGGGGAATATTCCATCTTAGAGAGTCTGGATAGTTTTTTGATCTCCAGTTTTTGGATTGGTAATAACATAAGTGCTAGTTCTGTGATTCTGGAGGGTAGGGGATCTGATCATTGGCCTATCAAACTCTCTTCTCTGGAGTTAGGGCTAAAGAAGAATCCTTTCTTTAAGTTTCAACTTATGTGGCTTTGGGATCTTAAGCTTCATTATTTCATGCGAGGCTGGTGGACCAATGGCAAACCTCCTCATGGCACCGCTATGTATTCCTTTATGAAGCGGCTTCAATTTGTTAAGCATAAATTGAAGAGATGGAATAGACTAAATTTTAGAAACCTTTCCTTGGCTAAGTTGGCGGCTCTTAGGAGGATGGAAGAAGCTTCAAGGAAGATTAGAGATCAGGTACTCATGGAGGAGCTTCTCATTGAGGAATCTAAGGTTGCGAAAGACCTTGTTGAATGGGAATTGAGGGAAGAATTTTTTTGGAAATAAAAAGCTTGAGTAGATTGGTTTCAGGAAGGGTATAGGAACACAACCTTCTTTTATAACTCAGTTAAGGCTCACAGTAATGGTAACCTCATTACCTCTCTTTTGTGAATTCTCAGGGTGCCCTACTCTTTTCTTTCAGGGATATTTTAGAAGAGACTAGGAGGTATTTTTCATCTTTCTTCAAGGAGGACTCCCTCTCATATGATGAATATGAAAAGCTTATTCTAAACTGTATTCCCTCGATTGTTTCTAGAGATATGAATGAGCACCTCATGGGTTCAATTTCCCTTGAGGAGTTGGAAAATGTTGTATTCAAGATGAAAAAAGGGAAAGCCCCAGGTCCGGATGGATTCCTAATTGAGTTTTATTTGGAGTTTTTGGAGTTAATAAAATTGATCTTTTGGAGGTGGTCCATGAGTCCTAAAAGAACAAAAAGATGCTAAGGGCCCTAAATGCTACCTTTGTGGTGTTTATTCCTAAAAAAGAGGGAGCAAATTCCTTGGATATGTTCAAGCCTATTGCTATCTACAATGTTATGTATAAGATCATCAAAAAAATTATTTCTAAGATGTTGAAGAAATGGTTGAGTAAAATCATCTCTGAGGAGCAAGGTGGGTTTGTTGTTGGTCGACAAATCCTGGATGCGGTTGTTATTGCTACAGAAGCAATTCACTCGATGGAAACCTCTAAGGAGAAAACTATGTTCATTAATTTAGACATGGCCAAAGCCTATGACCGGGTCAGATGGTCCTTTCTTCAGAAAGTTCTTGCTACTTTTGGCTTTGAGGAGGAATGGATTAGATGGGTGATGAGTTGCGTTTATTCTTACTCGTTCTCCGTTCTTGTTAATAATGAGCCATCAGAGTTGTTTGAGGACTCAAGGGGATTGAGGCAAGGAGATCCTTTATCTCCTTATTTGTTTATCATTATGGCGGAAGGGTTGGGAATATTGCTCAAGTCTCAGGTTAGGCAGGGTCTCATTTAGTAGATTGTCGTCTCTATCCCATGTTCAATTTTTTGATGATACTGTTTTTCTAGGAGTTGCCACTATCAGGGAAGCTGGCAATATTAGATGGTCTCTTGATATATATTTTGGTACTTCTAGATAGTTGATTAAAGAGGACAAGTATTCTATTTTCTTCTTCAATACCCCTCCTCTTATTCAATCTAGGATTGCTCGTATTCTAATATTCTAGGTCGGGACTCTCCCCTTCATTTATCTTGTTATTCCGATTTCATCTCATCCTCTGCCTAGATCTTCTTGGCAGTATATGCTTGATAAGTTTAGAAGGAAGGTGAATCACTGGACCGTTAGATGGCTATCCTTTACAGGTAGAGTGTTGCTTTTAAAATTTGTTGTTCAAGCTTTACCCATTTACAGGTGTTTTGTGCAAACAACTCCCTCTCGTTTCATCAAGGACATGGATGCTTTGTCAAGACAGTTTTTGTGGTTTGGAAAACTTGATCAATCTAAATAGAGTTTGGTTAGGTGGAATTCTATTTGTAGTCCAGTTCAAGAGGGAGGCCTTGGGTTGCGATAGGTGGCTCTTTCTGGGCAGGCTTTGGCTGTAAAAATTTATTGGAGATGGTGTACCTCTCAAGATTATATTTGGGCTAAAATATTATCTTGTAAATACTTGAGAGGTATTTCTGAGGCTGAGATCCCTAGAGTCAACTTGGTTGGGAAAGATTCAATTATCTGGGACACTTTGAAAAAAGGAGTTAATTTAATTAAGCAGGGTTTGTTATGGATTCACAATTAGGGATTAGATGCTCTTTTCTAGGAGGATTATTGGGATGGTCATCCTCTTATCTTGACTCAATATCCCAGGTTACGTTCCCTAAGTGTTTATTTTTTGGAAGCGGGCTGGTCTCGTGTGGACTTTAAAAAATCTAGTCTTTTGGTAATATGGAGATGTACAGGTGGAAAGATCCACAGGTTTGGCCCTAGGGGGATTAGCCAAGGACAGAGATGTGCTTACTCTTATTCTTGTGGGGAGGCCATGTTCTTAATTGAGGGGTAAAGACATTCTATATTGGAACCCTGATCCCAAGGGAACCTACTCTATAGCCTATGATTATCAGGTTTTTGATAAGCAAATGTTTGGGAGTCTCCCTATAACATGGTGGAAAAAGGTGTGGAACATATTTTCTTGGCCAAAATGTAACTTCTTTCTATGGTTGGTAGCTCAGAATAAATTCCTCACTTGGGATAACGTGAGGAAGAGGGGATTTTAGGGTCCATCTATTTGTGTCCTTTGCAGTAAGAATGAGGATGACTCTTCTCATTTATTTTTCCAATGCTCCCTTGGCAGAGACATTTGGTATTTTTGGTGGAGTGCCTGGAACCATCATTATTTTCATGTGCTCTCCTTGGTGGAGTTTTGGAGTAGTCTGGGAAGACATTCGACCAAGGCCCCCATCCTTCGGGTGGATTGGAATTTGGGCCCTTCTTGCATCATCTGGTAGATTTGGCTTGAATGAAACCATCGCATATTTCAGGGTAGTCATTTGGTTGTTCAACAGTTCTGGAAAAGGATCATGTGTATGGTTTAGAAAACTATCCATAGCAAATGTGATGTGGACCCTATTTTGGACTCTAGGGAGGAGAAGGTACAACAGGCCCTTGGTCTCTTTGGGGTTAGTGCGAACTCTTCTAGCCCTAGCAGGATTCCTCATCTCAACAAGAAGGTTAGGAGATATGGTAGGTGGAGGCCACCCCCTAGAGGAGTTTTAAAAATTAATATTGATGGGTCATCCAGGGGTAATCCTGGACATGCTAGAATTGGTAGTGTTGGGAGAGATTTTGCTGGCATGGTCAATTTTTTATTTTCCATTTATAAAGGTGTCCACTCCAAAAATTTTATGGAAACTATTACATTTCTTGAGGCCTTGCAAAAGGGTTTTCTCTTGGTTGACGCAGGATTATCTATGAGTCCGACTCTCAAATTTTGGTTAATATTTTAAATAACAAAAGGGTGGAGGATGTTAATTGGTAGTTGGCCTTTGTGGTTGTTCAGATTCTTAGAATGAGTGAAGAGTTTGAATTTATATCCTTTGTGCATATTCCAAGGGAATGAAATGGGGTTGTTGATTACCTGGTCAAAATGGCTTCTGAGTTGTTGGATCCTTGGATTATCGATAACAGGGAGAGTCTCCCGTATGGGGATTCTCAACACCTCCGAGAGTTGATCCACAAGGATGTTCAGACTTAATGTGGTTTTTTCTTGTTGTCTTCTTCGAGTTTCGACCTTGTCTGGTGGTTTTAGCATATTTTGTTTCTTATTTGAGTCCTAGTTGGGAGCTCAACTGTACTCTGTAATCCATACGTTTTATCAATAAATTTTTACCCATTTATTTAATAAAAATATGGGTTTTCAACTTAGTATCAACTAATGTGACACAACCTTCTTCAAGAACATGGTATAAACTATAGTTATGAAAATTAGAATCGATAAATGATTAACTCAGAAAAATGGGAAACAATTGAGGAAAAAATCAACAAAAAATTGACAAAAAAATCCATAGAAAATGCAAATTTTCATTGAAATTTTTTTCATGCATATTACAATGAATTAACATTATGCAAATCAAATATTGCAATAAAAGTAGTAATTCTTGTCCGGACATTATACAAGGCTCAAGCTTTAACTACACATGAAAGTGACAAAACACATCTTGTATTGCTTATAATATGAAAAGGTACAAATTACAAAATGTGTCAAAATGCCTTAATAGACCAACTATCTAGTCACTAGTATCTTGCAATTCCTTTACCCTTTTCTCTAGAAAAATACAAAGTCTCTGTTTGTTGACGTGTCATTACCACTTCTTGTGCATGTGCCTCTTGTTGGTCCTTGGTTGTTATCTCATTTGCTAGGTCTTCAAAGTTTTGTAATTCATCCAAGGAGAAGAGAGGCTCTTCCTATTGCTCTTGCACTACATATGTGATCCATTCATATGATGGATCAATGTCACTTAGGTCAATGAGCTAAGTACTTATTTTTCAAAAGTTCTTTTGTGGAGAAGAAGGGTTTAGGGTTTAAAGTTTAACTTGAAATATTGACAAGTTGATAAATGGGCTTGCATACATTAGGAAACAATATTTACTTATTTAGTATCTACTTAAAAGGAGGAAAAAAATCTGAAACTCAAAACCCTAGACTAGGGTTTAAAGTTTTAAACTTCAAAGTTCAAACATTGACAAATCACAAAACTATTTGCAAACAACCCTAATCTAGATTCTAAACCTTGTTTCAACTTGGAGGAAAAAAATATTTTTAAAATATTTTCTTACCTTGGATGAATTCTCTGGGTAGTTGTTGTTGGCTATCATATTCTTTCAAACTGTAGTTCGCTCGCTCTTAGGATGCCCTAGTATGTTTGGGTCAGGGTGGTAGTAAGTAGGTAGAGTCTTTTCCTTTTTTGGAAGAGCTTAAGTTGGAAAAAGAGGGAAAAAGTGAAGTTTCTACTTAAATTGGTTGTAGCCTCTACCCATGCAGCTACGACCAATTCTTTACCGATTTTTTCAAAAAAATGACAAAAAATCAAAATCGTCAATTTTCTAAAAAATTAGTAAATAATTGTCGTGTCGGCGATTCTATGCGATTTGACTTGACAAATCATTGAACCACCACGAAATTGTGATTTTACTGATTTTTTTGCCAGGTTTTTCTACTATGGTATAGACGAATGATGATATCCACCTTGGCTAGCCATCAAAATGGATCGACATCCTTAAAGACCAATAAAGGAAAATAGAATCATCTCCTATAGAGGAATCTAGATGAGAAGCAAATCCTAAACTGTAATCATCCATACTTAGAAGAGCACCTCTGATAGCAAAGGGAGTCATGTGACTACCATAGAAAATTGGAGGATTATGATAAGATGGAGGCTACTAGGAAATGCATATTCCTTAGATTTGATGCCTATTAAATGCTATATGAGTGCTTCCCAACAACTTGTGGAGACTCGTGATTAAGGGTATGTATAGTAGAAGATAATTTTAGGAAGCTTTGGTGTTGGCTAAGGCAACTATAATTTTATATTGAGAGATTGCAATGGAATTAACCATACTTTCTTGTTTTTCAAGATAGGTATGCATACCATGATCAATAATATCAAGAATAGTATTACCAATTGGAGGGGTAATAGGAGTGAAAGGGGTAAGATTACTAGGAGGAGGTAAAACCATGATGGTTAAGGAAAAAAGAAGACGTTGGTCAACAATATTGATATTTAGAGGAGTGTTGTGATGCTTACTGGGATTGTTGGGTTGGTGCTTCTTTCTGCTCATGTACACATCATCTAAATGATCAATGTACTATAGTCGATTATTGATTCACAACTAACCGGTAAGAGCAATGGGTTCATTCATACACTAGGTGAAATTACAAAACCCAAAAAAATCTTTTGGAGCACTTCTAAAAATTAATTTTGAGAGATACTCATTTGTTTTGATCAACTTGAAGTGGTGATCATAATAAGATATGTCTCTTGCAAGGGTCCTAGCATACTTAATTCTTGAATAAGTGTTGTTGGAAGTACCCCTTATTTTGACTAGCTTGGAGAGATGATTGCAATGGAATAGGTCTCCTACAAGGGTCCCAACACATTTGATCCTATTTTTTAATTTGAAATTAGAAAAGGAATTAACATCAACAAACTCATAATATTATAGAAAAAATACATCGAAAGATGAACCAAAAAAGTTGACAAAAAGTTACTAGAAAATAGGAAGTAGAATTGTTCAATAGAGATTCTAGAATGGTTCACGTGTCCTTCTGCCATAAATTCACACCACTATACGAAACAAATATTGATGCTTTGATACCACTTGTAAAGAAATAACTTCAAGAAATATAGTGATGATAGTAGCTATTCAACAATGCACAATATATAACATGCACTGATAAGAATAAAGCCAAATTCAATGCCAGAAAATTAGAAGTGCAAGTAATTAAATTCTATATTCGAATCAATACAAGTTCTTAGCCACTTAGAGAGAGATAATTCTCTTAGCCAATTAGAGTGGATGAAATCTCATATGTACAACAAAGATGACTAAGATTTGAATATGAAAGATGATTCTAACTACAATATAACTCTTTATATCTATAGATTGAATCAACATTAACCCTAACCCTAATGCTCAAGGGTTGACTACCTTAACCTAGGCTTGGGCTAATAAATATAAAGATAGCCAACATGACTACATTGGTGTCGTTATATCATACCCCTAATATTCTATGATGCAATTTTCATCATCACTTTTTATTTTTATTAGTGGGCTTAGTCCCACTTGTGAAAACCTATGATATTTTTATTTAGCTTCCTATGTCAATAACACTTTGAGTTTCTTCTTTTTCTCTTGTTCATGCTTTGTTAACCTTCCTTTATTTTTTCATTGCCAGTAACACTTTCATCTTCATCAATCTACTCCATTTTCCATATTTTTGTAATGATATTTATATTTTAAATATTTATCCTGCCTTAGAGAACCTGAAATACAAGGAATAGCCTCAAATATTTTCTTCTTTATGTTGCCCTGAAAACCCTAACGTACAAGGATGATCCTCCATAGTAATTTCTTTTTTATATTACCCTATAAACCCTTAATTTTCATGGATATCCTCCGCATGGATTTCTTTATTATGCTACACTTCCCTAAAGTGTAACATATACACTTTGTACAAGTTTCATTTTTATTGTAAGAAGAGGATTTTATGTTACTTTAGAAAAATGAAAATGACTTACTTAAATTTATCTTGACCTCCTTTATCTCATTCACTTTAAAATTTACAGCCCATCTTATTTTACACCTTTAACTCCTTCTAAGTTTGAACTTGCACATTGTACTTCCTCATCCATTGTGTTATTTTTTATTTCGAATTTGATTCGAGTAAAATATAATGGCTTTGCCATTTGATGATGCATATTATTTTTTTACCACTTTCTTAGGAGTGGAAAATCCTTGATTTAACCTATTTTCTATTATGATATGATCTCCTTGTTTCATGTTGAAGTTTGTATTATACCCAAAAATTTCCCATGTCTTTCTACATCATTTTCACTTTGCAATGTCTTGCCTTATGTCTGGTCTTATAACATTTGTGGTATCAAAATGTAATATTTTCACAATCCACTTATTGATCCCATTCTCTTGATTCTGATTTAATCCCAATGGACAATGGTACAGGTTTTGAAATATCCATGGCAACATATATTCAAGTGTATACAACATGCCTTCTCTCTTCAGTTGTTGATCCCTCTTGGATGAACTCTCTTAGAGTATTGTTGATATTCTTAAAAATCTTCTTATTGATGAGCTGATAAGAAAGTCTAAAAAACCTATCCATAATGGAATCCTTTTACTAATCTCTATCTCCACAAAAATAATTCTCACTCCATGGTCTATAATACATGTTTACCTCTAAACCAAGGTTATCATCCATTATTTTATCCCTTATTTTCGAACTAGAGAAGATATTGGGGAAAAATCCTTTTGGAAGAAAAGTGATGGAGTAATTTGAAATCAATCCTGACTTCCACTTGATCTAGGCTTGAATCATTGAAAAACTGGCCAGTATGCATGGAACTTATATATTTAACCCTCTACTTTTAAAAAATACTATGTTTGATCATCTCATCCTTGATAATCACTTCTAGTGTAGTATTTGCTACCTATATAGGGTTTGTCATAGATTCTCTCTTCCTTTTATTGATAACTAGGGCATCCATACTTTCAACTAACACATCCTTATTTTCAACTAGAGCATCCTTTCAACAAGGACTTTAAAAAATGACTTTCCTACCATGTTAGCCAAATTTCTTTACATGAATCCTTTAGGTTTGGAGTTTTTCATAAGATCTAGAACAAAAAAAAGTGATACTTGCTTCTTGTTCACACATTATTTCATATTCAGACTTCCTTTTTACATCCATATCTTTTGCTTGCTTTCTAAAACAAGAAAATTGTGAGGCTCACACTCACTCATAATTTTTTTTTTCAAAACAAGATGTTATTATTTATTTATTTTAAGTAGGGTTTTGAAAGGGTTACCCTTTCCCTTTTACATCAACTTAGTCACATTGAGCTATATAGCCTATTTGGTGCCATTGAGATTGAACCTTGAATCAAGGCCCCATTGACACAAAATAATATGTTATTTATTAGAATAAATTTATTAGTTATTTCTACTATTATTTAATAGAAATAATACTCTACCAGTTTACTAGAACCTTCTGGAATCTCTTTAGTAATAAATTTAAAACATCTAATGGTTGTTAAAAAATTAAAGGTATTAGAATTATTAAAACTTGTTAATTTCTTAAATTAATTTCTAGTTGATGTATTCTTACATTTGTGCATGAATGGTAAGGCTAATAAGTTTAGGATAGTATTCCATATTTTATACTATAAGATCATATATTTGGTAAAGACTTAGAAGTAATTTATTTAAATATGTTTGGTTGTGATATAACAATATGTTAAAATAATTGATGCAAATGAAATTCAAATTCACATCCAAAATACATAAAACTCATAACAACATAATTTTTCTTAATTGGTTACATAGGATTGAAAAGAGCCCTACCTGTAACATATCAGAACTACATAGTGATATTATAACAACTTAGCTATTATGTGTATATTAGCTAGCAAGATTTGAACATGGATGTCCTCTTAGAATTTATCTTATTGAAATAAATCATATAATTATGATAACATAATTTTTAAGTTAAACAAAATATTATTTTCTGTAAAAATATTATTAAAAAAACAATTACAATCTTTTAAATATAAAATTAGTGTATATATTTTTTTTTTTGCTAAATAAAAATATTAAAAGAAATTCAAGAGTACAATAAAAAACTCATATAATCTAAATTTTTGGCTATTAGTCAAGTATCAGTCCAAATAAAATTCAAACTAATCTACCTACCCAACAAACCAACTATCCTACCATTGGAGCTTATGACTATTGGAACAAGATCCTCTAACAT
>JAQPPZ010003827.1:0-11353 GCA_028583015.1 Wollemia nobilis | reverse complement strand
AGACATTCTATAGCGACCCCGGGATGCACGCACCGCTTTACTCTACTTGCAATATTATACCAAAATGAAAATGAAAGACCATGAAATGCATATAACACAGAAATAACAAAGAGAGATCCTTTTATTGATATTGAAACCCGGTTACATGTCGGTCCCTCTGAGGGATACCCATTTTGATACAATGAATTACAAGTGGGTAAGATGTCCCCTCGCAAGGGGTGGTGCGCTTTTAAAGGCTTCCCGGTTCCGCACACGAAAATGTATGAGGGCTTACAGATGCCTCCTTCTCCAAGTCTGATTCTTGGAGGGATCTTTGTGCTTTTGAATGTTGCTAATCTGTCTGATGAACCTGTAGTCCTGTGATCATGAAAACAACAACACACGCTTAGCTGTCCGAGATTGCCTCCCCGGATGAGGCTGTTAGCAGTAAATCTGACAATAAAAGGAAATATGCTCAATGATAATAAATGCAATGAAACTAGTGCTATGAAAGCAAATAAATGAAGCAAAATGGATCTTATGCTAATGATGTGAAATATAAAGAAAGCAGAATAAGAGAAACTAACACCTAAACCCTAGACTAGGTTTGCGGGCCACTGTCCAGGACAACGGCCGCTAAGATGAAATCCCTCTCTATTGACCCAAAGACTATGGGCTTAAGTTGCTACTAATGTTAAATGATTACCATATGTGTATGGATGATTACCTCTCAGTTGGCTAGCACTTCGTTGCTCCTCAAGGGTGCTCAGATCTGCTCTCCAATCCGATAGGGCTTCGCTGTGTATGCTCTCCAAGAAAAAGCTCTCTCAAAGAAGTCTGCTAAAAGATCATCCTTGGTCTCAGAATTGATATCTGATCATGGATGGATGATTATGGATCCCTTTGGTGCTCTTAGGCTTGCACCTTTTATAGTGTGAAACCCTAGGTCTATGTCCAAGCCCTAGGAATGAATTTCTCATGCGTAGTGAGAGTTAGCATGAGAAGCTTTTTGTCTTTTGTCTATGTTTGGAGGCTAGTTAACTAAAATATAACTGCCAACTTGAGTCTCCTATGCAAACTGGTTGTTAGCATGAGAAGCTTTTGTCCTTTGTCTATGTTTGAAGGCCAGTTAACTGAAGTCTAACTTTGGACTTGAGTCTCCCATGTGAACTAGTTGTGAGGGGGAATGCAAAGTTGTCCCCGCTCACTTTATTGCATGTAAACTACCACTTCCACCCCTGATTAGGCTTATTTTTCGATAAATTGCATATTTAGGGCTTAGCCACTATCGTCTGTAGTGGCTAAGTTTCAAGAGCCTAGCACGCTCTAGCCTATAGTGGCTAAGCTTAAATGGGCTAAAACTACCATTTTGAGTGGTTAGGACCATTGCTTGCTCTTGGAAAGGTCTAAAATTGGACATATGGTCTTCAGATGTGCTCATATGAGTGGTTTCCTAAACATGACATGTTTTAGGTGTCTACAGATACCCCTTTTTGTGATGCGTTGTGTGGAAAAACACAATGCTGAGCAAAAACGTAGACTGATATGTTTGTGGGGTGATTTGACCAAAGGGTTTGTGATTCCTTTGGGGCATTTTGTTAGGTTGACCAAAGGGCTTATGTCCTTTGGGGCATTTGTTAAGTTTGACCAAAGGGCTTATGTCCTTTGGGGCATTTGTTTTTGACCAAAGGGCTTATGTCCTTTGGGGCTTTTGTGTGTTTGACCAAAGGGCTTATGTCCTTTGGGGCATTTGTTAGTTGACCAAAGGGCTTATGTCCTTTGGGGCATTTGTTTGACCAAAGGGCTTATGTCCTTTGGGGATTTGTTAAGTTGACCAAAGGGCTTGTGTCCTTTGGGGCATTTGTTAAGTTGACCAAAGGGCTTGTGATCCTTTGGGGCAATTTGTTAAGTTGACCAAAGGGGCTTGTGTCCTTTGGGGCATTTATTTAAGTTGACCAAAGGGCTTGTGGTCTTTGGGGATTTGTTGAAGTTGACCAAAGGACATTTATGTCCTTTGGGGTATTTGTTAAGTTGACCAAAGGGCTTAGTCCTTTGGGGCATTTGTTAAGTTTGACCAAAGGGCTTACGTCCTTTGGGGTATTTGTTAAGTTGACCAAAGGGCTTATGCTCCTTTGGGGCATTTTTTTGAAGTCCAAAGGGCTTCCTTTGGGGTTTTTTTGCCAAGTTGACCAAGGGCCTTGGTTTAAGTGTGACCAGGGCGTCTGGGGTTTTTGACCAAAGGGTTGTTCTTGGGGTTTTTGACCAAAGGGCTTTTGGGGATTTTTGTTTTGACCCAAAGGGGTTTTGATCCTTGGGGTCATTTGCAAATTGATTGCTTAACTATTTGATTTTTTTGACTAGGGGAGGTATGATACCAATATTGCCCTAGTCGATGCTTGAAAATATTTTTGTTTTGATTTTATGTTATGGATGCAATGATGAATGCAATGCCTAGATAATGATTTGATTATGCTATATGTATGCAGTGTATTGATGACATGTACTAGCTAGATGATAGATATATGATTAGATGGTATGATTTAGATGATGATGATGGATGCATATGTGGATGCATGTTTAATTTTGGTTTATTGTATGCATCTAACTCATGTTGTTATGATATGGTAAATGCAATGTGTGCTAATGCATTTATCTAGATGGTTTTGATTTGATGTAAATGAACCTGTATGCTTTAATCACTTAAAACATAAGGGATGCATATGATATGAGTTTAACAATCTAATGGGAGACACCACAGAATGTAAAAAAACAATCATGAATTTAAATGATCACTCTTATCATAAGAATTGATTAAGTATTCATATGTGAGATGTAATGGCATGAAATGTATGTATTTTCTTGATAAGTTTATGTAAATTAAAATATACAAAATAGTCAGTGGTCGTCTACATATCATTTCTAATATATATCTGTATCTATCCTACTCTGTTGATACCCCCTAATTTATAGAATCTTATAAATAAAATTGATGATGTGATTGATGATATGATTTGTTGCTATGTAGGAATTTTTGAGGTTTTTCTTGAGACTCAAACACTCTAGTTACCCTATCAAAAATTGTGTATTGACCAATCAAGGCTTTTGAACAGTAAGGTTTTCATCATGGACCTAGATACTCATTATCCCTGTGTGTGCAAATGAATATATTTAGATAGAACTCAAATATTTCCTCCGATGTCAGGCGGGATTCTTTCAGCCCATTGCTAAGATCGAGGATCTTCAAGTGTTCATCTGATTCTTGTGTTGGACTTAGTTGGACTATACCACTAGGCAGTATTGGGTTACCTAAAGCTAGCTCATCCACATTCAAACATTGGTCTACACAAATGCATAGCTATTGTGTTAGACATATCATCATGCGTAAGGATATCACCATTCGGCTATGCCCAAACCTTAGAGAATCGCCTTCCAGTTTTGTATAATGCTGAGAATTCCAGGGATTCAAGCTCCATTCCCTTCTTTTCTTCCTTTTGACTTGGGATACTTGCTCGTGTTTAGTGATAAAAATCACTGTTTATTTTTGACTGATTTTTTTTTTCTTTTGAGCAAGGGATTCTTTTAGTGATGATAATCACTGTTTATTTTGTTTTTTCCTTTTGATACTTTGAACTATGACTTTGGATGTCGATGTATGACTTTTGAGGATTTTGAAATTTGCTTTGACTCTGGGATTTTTGCTTGTTTTGATTAAAGCAAGGGATTTTTGGGTAGGGCGGAGCTTGTCCTTTTGTCAATTCTCAACACTTTTGAACCGGTTGCACAGGGGGATAAGCAAGGAAGACCCTTTTCGCTTTAGGTAACCTAACCACTTTTACAACTTTCATCTTTCCCTTGTACCAACTAGAATTTAGTGTTTGTAATTAGTGATGGGATCCTGAAATATGCTAAGCTTTGTCACCACTAGACCTTACTCTCTACTAACCAATATGGCTTTCCACAAAAGTTGATAGGATCACTAGGTATGGTTGAATAACCGGAAAACCATAGTATATTATGTATAGCAACAAGTAATGGTTGTGTTGAAAAACACAATTACACACATGTATGAGTGGATGTAGATGGATTTGAGTATTTGTGATACAAACTGTGGCATCGTTTGCTAGATTGTGATCATAACATATGCAAATGTAATGGATATGAATGTTTAATTCAATGCAACTATGTGGATGCAAATGTGAGATGCAAATGTTTTTGTATTTTTGGATGCTTTCAATTTTTTGATCTTTTGATTATTTTGAATGTTTTGAACTTTTGATTTTAAATTGTTTTTATGCTTTTATGTTTTGCTTTTGACCAAAGGACTTTAAGATGCCTTTGGAGCCTTTTGTGATTTGATTTGACCAAAGGGCTTTAAGATGCCTTTGGGGCCTTTCGTGATTTAATTTGACCAAAGGGCTTTAAGATGCCTTTGGGGCCTTTTGTGATTTTTTTTCTACCATTGGAGCATTTTTTAAGGCAAGATTTTTTTTTTTTTTTTAGAATAAAGATACCCTTGGAGCATTTTTTTTATGAGATTTGACCAAGCAGCTTAGAGATGCCCCTGGTGCCTTTCATTTTTTATTTTTTATGTTTTATGATTTGTTTGTATTTTTGATATATTTGAATGTTTTTGTATTTTTGATATATTATGGGGGGAAGGTGTGACACCTTAAATACCCCCAATGTGTGTGCCACTTAATGAAAGTGAGGAAGGTGTGATACCTTCAGAACCCTCACTTTGTCTCATTGAACTTGATGTGGATGATGGGGAAGGTATTTGACCTTTAAGATCCCTAGTGCACATGTTGTCCACTACAATGTAATCAACCTTCTTAGGAAGAGTGACGAAAATCAACTCTCCTGATTGGGGCACAGATCCTTGTGAGGTGCCCCTATCTGGGTAGGGAGGAATGAGTGAACCATCTGGATGGAGCTCATTTCACTCTAATAGGTCTTGGACCACATTCTTGAATCCATGACAATCGCAAATGTCATGGCCCTTTATTCGGTGGTAGATACAGTAATGGTCCTCCCTATAACCCTTGGGTTTAGCTCTGTTTGGGTATAGAGGCTTTATGTCGGGTAAGGTGATGACCTTAGCTTCCTGTAGCTTTTGAAAAATATTTGACATAGACTCATTTAAAGGAGTCCAAATGCGTTGTTGTTGCTTTGATTGTTTAGCATGCTTAGGCCTGGTATGAGGACCAGGTTGAGCCCTAGGTATGTCACTTGCTGGCTCAGGGGGCTCTTGTTGAGGCTTCTCTTGTGGCTGCCCAGGAGACAATTTGACCTTAGATAAAGGTTGCTTCTGTCTCTCAAGTTGGTTCATGATAAAGTGCAATGCCTCATTTTGTTTCTCCATTTGGACCTCTATATTATAGAGGTGATTTTGCATATGCTCCAATATTGATATGACTTTCATGTGTATTTCTAGTGATTGGTTTGAAATACCATTGTCTATTGAAGGAGGTGATAAAGTAGGTGCTAAAGATCCACTAGGTAACTGTAACTCACCCATTTCCTTTATTTGAGTTGATGTGGATGCTTCATGATGATCCACTTTGTTAGTGGTATCCACATGCTCATGTTTATGACTTAGTTCATGTTTCTGTTTCACTTCGTAGTGTTGCATTGTACTAGCTTTGATACCCCCTATCTGATGTGGGGGGAACAATTGTTCTTGTTCTTGAGGAGGCACCATGAGAAGTGAGTTAGGGGTGACTAATGCCAATGGTTTTGATCCCTTCAATGGGGAAGCAACATCTGATTGCACCACATCTTGTTTTATCTGCTTTAGAGTCACTTGGTCCTCTATCTCGCTATTGACCATTGCCACAAACTCTTGAGAAGGCACTTTTTCTTGTGTCTCATCAACTTTCTTGTAATACTTGAATGGCTCAGGATCATGGGGGACCACATACACTTGTCCTTGATGTATGAATTTTAGGTTTTGGTGCACTATGGAAGGTATGCATTCCATATCCCTTATCCATGGTCTGCCTAGCAATATGTTGTACTGCCTCTCACCCTCCAAGATATGGCACAATGTAGGTATCATATTTATCCCAACTTGTATAGGTAGGATTATTGTGCCAATTGTTGGGGAAGTAGCATCATTGAAGGCCCTTAATGTAAATGTTGTGTCCTTAATGCGTGAAGGTGGTAGATTTAAATACTTCAAAGTTATAGTTGTGATGATGTTGATGGATGACCCAGTGTCAATCAAGACTCTCTTGTACGAAATTTGATTGATTCTTACTATGATGTGGAGCGGAGGATCAGGTTCATCCTGAGAGATTGTCTTAATCTCCTGCCTATGAAAGGCAATCACATGGTCTTTTTGTAAGTGCATTGAACTTATTGTTGGTATGGACTGTGATAGATTATCAGCTTTAGTTGACTTTCTCGGTATGTTGGGCTGATCAAGGCATATTTTGCTTCTTATTGTAGTATTGATCATACCTATAAAACCCTCCTCAGGTGGGGCTATGTGCACCTCATTGACATGCTCAACTTGATTGTTGTTGGCCCCATGATTGGGGAGAAGATTTTTGAATATGTTGATGTCTTGCAATTCATTCTTATCCAACATATCCTACACTATATTCTTGAATGCAACACAATCCTGGATATCATGGCCATTTTTTCGATGGTAAACACAATAGAGATCTTCCCTATACCCCTTAGGTTTGGGGTAATTAGGATCCAGGATGCGCTCCTTAGGCAAGTTTAAAACCTTGGCCTCACAAAGGCGATTGAAAATTGATGCCAAGGATTCAGGCAATGGTGTATAGTTGTGAGGGGGTTGTTTCTGTTTGCCCCTACCTTGATTCTTGTTGCACTGGTTGTAATACATAGTAGGAGGTTGAGCCTGATAGTTTTCTTGTTGTTGGCTCTGTGCTATTTTTGGAATGCTTAACATGATATGGTTGACATCTGTAGGTTGGGCCTATTGTGGTTGATGTTGCGTACTCTCGTTCCATTCTTTCTTGCTATAGAGCTTTAGGTCTCCTTCTTCGAGCTTTATATCTTCAATAAGCTTGGCTTGAGCCAAGGCTTCTTCGAATGTATCATACTTCTGTAGTTGCAATAGTAATGAGATGTGCTTGGCACAACTTTTTGTGAACATTCGGATTAACTCTTCGATCGGGATGGAAAATGACAACTTTGCCATGATTTTTCTCCATCTATCCCCATAATCCATGACTGGATCATCATCATACTGCTTTAGGTTGGCCAGGTCTGAGAGGTTCACCTTCTTCTTAGCACCAAAAGAGAAATATTTTAAGAATGCATTCACTAGTTGTTCAAAACTGGATATGTTGTGCTTGGGAAGCTGGTTGAACCATTGGGTGGCAGCCCCCAAAAATGTCATAATGAAGGTTCTCAGCATAAGGGCATCACTATCTTCTAGATGAAAGCATGCATTGATAAAGTTGGTGACATGTTCTTGTGCATCCTCTTCACCCTTAAACTTATCCAACCTAGGCATCTCAAAATGCTTAGGATATGCAGGGCTAGGAACTGATGGACACAATGGTTGGTTGTGTATTTTGCTTAATGTTGGTTGGTTCCCAGCCGTCTCTTGTTTCTCAAAGGACTTCATATTTTTAGCAAGCTCTTGGAATGCCTTTGAGGCAAGGAGCTCCTCTTCTTGTAGGCCCACTCATGGTGGTAATGGAGGTAACCCTCTATCCACTTGTCTTGTTCTATTCTCTTCCCTCCTATGAGGGGATTCAGGATGTGTCTGATCCTGATTTATCATGTTTACCCTTTCCCCACCAGTTGGATTTTGCTCATGATTTGAGTGGTGGTTTCATTGTGGGCTCTCTTGTCTAGTGTGCCTCTCTCTTGGTGAGTCAACGCATTTATCTCTTTGATGATCATTTCTATTTGCTTGTTGGTTGCTATGAGCTAGCTGCTCAGCTTGCTCTCTTAAACATTGCTCATGTTGGCGCAACAACCGTTCTCTCTGTTTATCATGTTTGAGAGCTTCTACAAGCTCTCGCTCTTTGTGCAAGGCATTTTCTAACCATCGCATGCGGTTAACTTGCATGGTCATAGAAGACTCATGCTTATCTGACTTCGTTCTTGTAGTTCTGATTCGCAGATTCCTCGAAGAGGTTTCTATTGTTTCTCTACTTTGGCTAGCTAGTGTAACTTGTTCTGTGTTGTATGTTGATAAGTGTCTCTATGGTCAGACTTTGTATGAGATTTGTGGGGTCACTTTGAAGCATCCCCAGGTTGAGTGGTGCATTTAGCAGTCATGCTTCGTGAGCTTCCAGATGTAGAATATTCTGTGGCTATGGTTCTGGAAGTCGGTCTCGAATAAATTTGATCCCACTCATCCAATTGATCTTGGAGCATTTGTTCTCTCTGAATTGCATGTGACCCATGTGACTGATTTGATCGGTTTGTTGTGTTGGGTCTATGCCTCTGCAACTCCATGTGAGGGTTCTTGCCTATTTCAAATTGTGCAACAAGGTCGACAACTCTCTTCCCTCTATCTTGCCCCTCATTGGGCTGATTTGAACTCTCAGTGTAATGAGATGTGGTGGGTATGGAACCTGATTCCCTCTCTAGATTGGAGGTCTTGCTCACCATGGGAGGTCTCCCGACCATAATTTTTGTTATAAAATTTTTGACTTCTGAAAAAGGTTGTGGGTGTTATAAATTTCTTTGAAAAATTAGGGTTAGGTTGATTACCCCAGCAATGAAGAAACACACCAAGCAGACAATATGATTATCTCTTTTAAGGATTAAATGTGTATCCTAAGAACTTGTTTTAGTGTGTTTCAGATGTGTTGTTGCTTTTTCTTTCTTGCTCTTGCTTTGGATTTAGAATGAGGGGACTCATCCATAGTGGGAACCAAGAACACCCATGCCAAACATGATTTTCTCAAAAAGAGACTAGGGTACACCGCTTAAATCCCAGTGGGGGGTTCGCCTAGCTCTTCCACTCTGAACCAATGATTGTTCCAATAGTGGGAGATAGTTTGAACATAAGTAACTAGTACCACTATGAGTAAGTGCCTTACTCCATTCTAGGATATCTAGGGGGCAAGCCGGTGGAAGGAGGTGAATTCCAACGTCACCGGACTGAATTGGGGGTTGGTGATGAAATCCAACTCCCCAATGTTTAAAATGATACGTGTGAATGTGTGTGATTATTTTTAGATTTTGAAATAGAAAGCGATGCATCAACCAACATTCATGACTATTTTCCTACAATGCCTAAAAAGAACGTTTCATTTTCAGACAAATGCATCTATAACTAGTCTATATGATTTTAATGCACTCTCCTATTTTGTGATGAAAATAGCCACTGATTGGGCCACATGCAAGCAAACCAAAACACAATGGCCTAGCACGCTGGAGACTAGGGCGGACCTTACAGGCAGAGGTCCACTGTTCCTAGCAACGCCTAGAGGAAATTTAAAAGAAACCTAGGAAATGCAAAATGCAGTTTTTATTTCTTTTTTCTTTCATTTTCCCTAATTAATCTATGTTTATGCTTGCTATTTCTCGAAATAAAATGCAGATAGAAAATCAAAGAAATATAGAGAAGGGGTACCAACCTTGAATCCCACTCAGATGATAAAAATTCTGCCCTCTGCTGCACTTCTCTGTTGGCCGTTGTTGATCAGAGCGACTGATTTCTGGCCGTTGTTAGTAGGAGCGGCTAAGATTGTTGGCCATTGTAGATCAGAGCGACTAATTTTTGGCCACTATAGCTCAGAGCGGCTAGACCTACACACAAAAATAAGTCATTATCCAGGTATAAAAATGAAAAATTAGTGGAGGTCCCACCGTGATCGCCATCTGTAGCGACCCCGGGATGCACGCACCACTTTACTCTACTTGCAATATTATACCAAAATGAAAATGAAAGACCATGAAATGCATATAACATAGAAATAACAAAGAGAGATCCTTTTATTGATATTGAAACCCGGTTACATGTCGGTCCCTCTGAGGGATACCCATTTTGATACAATGAATTACAAGTGGGTAAGATGTCCCCTCGCAAGGGGTGGTGCGCTTTTAAAGGCTTCCTGGTTTCGCACACAAAAATGTATGAGGGCTTACAGATGCCTCCTTCTCCAAGTCTGATTCCTGGAGGGATCTTTGTGCTTTCGAATGTTGCTAATATGTCTGATGAACCTGTAGTCCTATGATCATGAAAACAATAACACACGCTTAGTTGTCCGAGATTGCCTCCTTGGATGAGGTTGTTAGTAGTAAATCTGACAATAAAAGGAAATATGCTCAATGATAATAAATGCAATGAAACTAGTGCTATGAAAGCAAATAAATGAAGCAAAATGGATCTTATGCTAATGATGTGAAATATAAAGAAATTAGAATAAGAGAAACTAACACCTAAACCCTAGACTAGGTTTGCGGGCCACTATCCAGGATAATGGCCGCTAAGATGAAATCCCTCTCTATTGACCCAAAGACTATGGGCTTAAGTTGCTACTAATGTTAAATGATTACCATATGTGTATGGATGATTACCTCTCAGTTGGCTAGCACTTCGTTGCTCCTCAAGGGTGCTCAGATCTGCTCTCCAATCCGATAGGGCTTCATTGTGTATGCTCTCCAAGAAAAGCTCTCTCAAAGAAGTCTACTAAAAGATCATCCTTGGTCTCAGAATTGATATCTGATCATGGATGGATGATTATGGATCCTTTGGTGCTCTCAAGCTTGCACCTTTTATAGTGTGAAACCCTAGGTCTATGTCCAAGCCCTAGGACTGAATTTCTCATGCGTAGTGAGAGTTAGCATGAGAATATTTTGTCTTTTGTCTATGTTTGGAGGCTAGTTAACTAAAATATAACTACCAACTTGAGTCCCCTATGCAAACTGGTTGTTAGCATGAGAAGCTTTTGTCCTTTGTCTATGTTTGAAGGCTAGTTAACTAAAGTCTAACTTTGGACTTGAGTCTCCCATGTGAACTGGTTGTGAGGGGGAATGCAAAGTTATCCCCACTCACCTTTATTGCATGTAAACTACCACTTCCACCCTTGATTGGGCCTATTTGTCGACAAATTACATATTTAGGGCTTAGCCATTGTTGTCTGCAGTGGCTAGTTGTGGCCGCTCTAGCCTACAATGGCTAAAGGTTGCTTAGTTGTTGTCTAGCTATGGGCTAAGATTTGCTGATCGCTCTAGTCTATAGCTGCTAAACTGGTTGCTCTACTGGCCACTCTAGCCTATAGTGACTAAGCTTAAATGGGCTAAAACTACCATTTTGAGTGGTTAGGACCATTGCTTGCTCTTGGAAAGGTCTAAAATTGGACATATGGTCTTTAGATGTGCTTATATGAGTGGTTTCCTAAACATGACACATTTTAGGTGTCTATAGATG
>JAQPPZ010003826.1:0-11899 GCA_028583015.1 Wollemia nobilis | reverse complement strand
TAATTTCGGGGCACTAGATGATGGAATTTGGACCCAATTTTAAAACCTAACTCCCTGTAAAATTTCAAGTCAATCGGAGCTACGGTTGAGAAGTTATGGCCCCGGCAAGATGCACTAAAATTTAGAGAAAAATACAAGATTTCCCATTTTTTGTTGGATGGTCCTACATCACTTGTGGGCACATTTGGGGTGATTTTGGGTTGACCAAAGGGTTCATGGACACCTTTGGGGCATTTTGGAGTGACCAAGCGATTGCGGGAATCCTTGGAGCTTTTTGGAGAAAATGACAAAATGCGTAAATTTTTTTTTTTTATCTTTGTTTTTAATGATTTTTTTGTCTACACTAAACAGAATTAAACACACACATTCACAAAACCGTGATTATCTCTTTTAAGGATTCTTGGTGTGCCCTAGACTGGTTTAGTGCATTTTGATGTTTTGTTTTGTTTTTGTAGATTTTGTAGAACGTTTAAATGCATCATGTAGGCTCTTATAACTCCAAAAAGGTCGCCCCTTTAATATACCAACCAGGCCGATATACCAACCTCTCTATATACCCGCCCTTACGAGAGGGAGACTATAGGTACGTGAGAGCAGAAGGTACGTGGTACATAGGCGGTACGAAAGGGGGATTGTCCTGTTAATGACACCTACCATAGAAAACTTATCCTCGCGCGCATGGGAATCACCCCAGCTACGCTCGGTCTGTCTTCATCAGGATTTACGCCTAACAACAGTTGACAATCGGGAAATGGATGCAAATCAAGCCAAGGCGGTGATTAAATCCACCAATGGTCTTGATCAAGGGCTGGGGTCTTACGACCAGCTCCTTGGTTTAAAGTTGTTTCGTGATGTGTGTGGGATTCGTTTTATCCAACAAAAATGAAACTAGCATACATGACTTTTCCTAATGCAATGCAAGATTAAATGAAAACAATTAAAGAAACAGAAACAGAAACAAAAAAATTTAACAGAGATAGTAAAAATCCCTACCTCTTCTCTCGCTGCTCCTGTTATCTCTGAATTTCTGCTCCGAAAATCCGCGAGACGAGAATTCGTCCTTCCGGGAGACGAATTGCGAGACAGAATTCGTCCCTCCCAGAGACGAATTTGAATTCGTCTCAGGGTCAGACGAATTCCAGAAAAGAATTCGTCCCTGTCAGAGACGAATAGCAGTCAGCAACAAAAAAAATGTACCTGTCAAGCACAAACACAAAACTTTGATTAGTTTTCTATGATTTCAAAACCAGGGAACAGAGTCCCACCGTGATCGCCACTGAAAGCACGAGATTCCGGTCAAAGGAAACACCAAGTGCAATTGCATTCAAAATTAATCACGCTTAAGTCCTAGGAATGTACATTGCATGAAACGAAAAGAGACATGTTGTAAGAGACGCAATAAGATAAAGAAAAATAGCCCTTTCATTAATTTCTTTCGATCTCTGTTACAATAATGCCTCCTCCCTTTTCAGGGGCTAGGAGCGCAAATAGGGTTTGATTACAATCGTTGAATGATTCCTCCTTCCGCGTGCCCACGATTGCAATGGGCGGGCCAAGATGATGTCGTCGCTGATGTTGATGCGTTCTTCGCCTCTGCTGCTTCTCCTGCGAACAAAGAAATGATCAAGACGTTAGTAGCACCTGCTGCAAAGGAAAAACATTCTCTCTCTAAAACTAACAAAATATGCATACGAATATTTGCCTGAAACCGTGAAAACAGTGAATCCAAATTGCTTCAAAATCTGACAGAAGGTAAGAATAGTCACCAGAAGGCCACTGCCACTGAGGCAGCTGGCCAATTCACCTTAAACCGGAATTCGTCCCTGGGCAGGACGAATTCTGACTGTAATTCGTCCCTGGGTGGGACGAATTCTTCTGAATAGGAGAAATCGACCTGCTGTTGCTCCAATGTCGGATCTCGGGACCTGCAAAACTCCCGCAAATAGGGGGTTAGGTAATTGGGGCCATTTTGGGACGACCCAGATGGTCGGATTTTCCCAATTTGGCCTCCTCCCTCGGGAATTTGGCCTTGACACCTGCAAGTTAGCGAAACGATAAAGCAATACAAAACACCCTAAACTCTGACCAAAAGCTACAAAATTGCAATTATAGACTAATCAGACCTAGTAACACAGAATGCAATCTAAAAATTAATCTAAAGTGCTCAAAAACTGAAATTAGAACTTGGGGGTGCGGGGGTGCCCAAGTGGGCCTCCCACCGTTGGCCCTCGATTTTGGAGCCAATCCACCAAGGATGGGCCCAAAACCTTTTAGGATTGGGGGGTCGGCGAATTGGTAGGTTCAGATGTCCATGCGTCGGATTTGAGTAAGGTTCGAGCTTCCAAAGGCCACCCAACAACCTCCCTTGCAAAAGAGATTGATGGATGTAGGAAGGTGAACAAAGGGGGATGCAAATGAGTCTTCGATTCGGCAGCACTTCGTTGCTTGAACACTCCTTCCACCTGCCTGTTTTGGGTGAGAAAAGTCCCACCTTTTATAGACCCAAGGGGTCTCTTTTGGGAGGGAAGCACAAAAGCCAAGTGTTGGCCATGGGCGCCATGTGGCAGTCTTGTCTTCCCATGAGGGAGGGGAGTCTTCCCTTGACTTGAACTTTGATAAATGCTTCTTGTAACAGTCCTCCAACGGCCCCTCTGTCCACTTACACATGCGTGCAAGGTAGGAGCCCTTAACTGACTGTTCTGGGCTGCCACTTGGCACCATTTGCCTTTTTGCCCGTTAAGCTTAGAATTCGTCCCACCCGGGGACGGATTCCAAAGTCGTCTGGGGTGGGACGGATTCTATTTTGAATTCGTCCTGGGGTGAGACGAGTACTGGGCAAAGTGTCCAAGTGTGCCAAATTGCTTCTTGACCTTACAAAAATTGCTAGGAAAGTGGTTAAAGCCACTGTTTAACCTCTGAGGGCTGCCCTGGGGGCTGTGTTTGTCAAAGCGATCAGTGTTTGCAGTCACATAATCGGATTGGTGCTGTTTTGGTGTCTACATTTTCTACCCATCAAAATCCTTCTCAGTCATGGACGCTCACAGGACATCTTCCATATCTCTCCTCTGCAGCTTGCATCCTAGATCGGGGTTCCTGTTAGGCAGGGGTTGTGTTCTTCTGGGCATGTTGTTGGTTTTCCCGCTGGGCGGGATCCACGAGTTCGCGGGATTTTTTGCAGGTTCAGGGCGTGCTGGTTTTCCCCGATGGGGGGTCGTGGGTTTGTCTGCAGGTCTTGGGCGTACTGCTGGTTTTTCCTGCTGGGCGAGTTCGCCTTCTCTTGCTGGTTTCTCTGAAGGCGGGATTCTGGGCATGCTGCTGTTTTTTTTCCTACAAGGCGGGATTTCCTGTTGCTGTTGGGTTTTCCGTGGGGCGGGACCTTCCCTTGCTGCTATTTTTTGTTTTCCCCATTCAGGCGGGACCCTTCACACCCGGTTTAGGGTTGGTTTGGTGGTTTTCCCGCAGTGACCGGGATCTTCCAATTTTTTCGGTTTTCCCGCTAGGCGGGATTTCTCAAACATGCTGGTTTAGGGTTTGTGTGCCTTTCCTGTTTGGCGGGATTCCTAAACATGCTTGTTTTCCCCACATGGCAAGATTTCCAGATTGTGCGGTTTTTTCCCCATGAGGCGGGATTGTAATTTTTTTTGTTGTTTTCCCTGCTGGGAAGGTTTTTAAATTTGCTAGGGTTCCCGCTAGGCGAGATTTTCCCTTTTTGATTGCCGGTTTTTCCTATTGGGCGGGATTTCCTTTGTGGTGGTCTTCGGATGTTTCCCGCTAGACGGGATTTTATCTTCATCCTTGTAATGAGTCTCCCACTGGGTGGGATGTGTCATTTGGGTTTTAACCCTCGATTTGGTCTTTTGACCTGTTGTAAGAAGGTTTTTGGGATCCTTTCAAAACCCGTTTGTAATATAATTCCAACTTACCAAAAAAAAATTAATGTTAAAATAATTATCAAATTTTTATTATAAATTAAAAAAATTAAATAATAATTATAAACCTGAAAATTTATAAAAATAATAAAAAATTAATAATAATTAGAAATATATGAAAATTTAAAAAAAATTTGAATGATGATTCGAGTTTTGTTTGAATCTCTTATAATAAATTTTAGAAATTGAATGCTGACTAAAAGTGTAGTTAAATTAAAAAATAATAAAAAATTTAAATATTTAATAATAATTAAATTTTAATAAAAATTTATAAATAATAAAAATAATTATATTTTATTTTTAAATTGATTATATAATACTTAAAACAATCTTAAATATATATTACATCATAAACATATTATTATAATATAAAAAATAAATAACAGGTCATATTATCTATCAACCACCCATTTGGAGGAATAGCGGTGCCGATGGCGAGGATGGAAGTGGGGCCATGAGCACTCTCAATTATTGCATAAATGAAAAAGCATCCTTATCAAAAACTTGTTTGAAAAATATGATTAAATGGAAGTCTAGTCTTATTAAACGAATTAAAAAAAATACATCTTGTCAAAAACGTTTTGAAAAAACATGATTTGAGATTTTATATTTAAAAATTGAATTTCTTTTCCTTGAATTATTGTATAGATGAAAATAACAGCATTTAGTTTCAAAATTTAAAGAAATGGAAGCCATTAGAGCCAATGAAAAGAAACCATGGAGACCACGTCAGCTCAAACCTCCTTAACCCTTACTTCATCAAACCCAGTAAAGGCCATGTCATGTAAAAGAACAACTTAATCAAGGGAACATTGTATCATGGATGATGGATGTTGAGATTGTCGGGTTTATAGACTTGATTTAGTTCAATTCCGTTTATAGTGTGTTACAGTCTCATTGTAAATAAGGAATAGTGGGTGGAAATGATTCAGAGTTTATCTAAGTTGATTGGTAGGATTCTACTATGGTTTATGATATATGTTTGTATATATGAAAATTAGATTATATTTTAATTTTAATTTTTTTTAATAATTATTTTTATCAAATGAATTATTGCTTTAAAAAACATCCTTTTATGAGCATGGCCCTTGGACCCATCCCACGCTAAGGCGAAGATTTAAGATGCCCGTGCTCATGTGGATGAAGGATCAAGCACAAATTATGATGGCAAACCTGAAATAAAGGGAGGGGGGACTCCAAAGCGTTACAGATAATTACTGAAGGTAGCGTCAGACTCGCAGACACAAGTACGTAGCGATGGAGATTAGGCCAGTCCTATCTTGAGAATCCATTTTCTCCTGGCTTTTTGTCACGTCGACAGCAATTCGTTTGAAACATCCCACGTGATTTATGAGCATGAGAGCTTTGTGTTTATTTTATTTTCGATATTTTTTTTTCTTCTTGAAGGAAAGATTTATCAAAGTTTCTGTGTAGTGGAATTTTCAGGATTTTCTTTATTTTTGTGGTTTTTCTAAGTCTCATAGCAATTTCTTTAGGACATGTTATTTTGGTGGAGGCAAACAAATTTTTCTATGAACACTCACAAAATCGTGTTTGCATGAGATTGATATTTCTCGAGATCTTAAGGAGACTATTGACATACAAGTTGGTGATACTGTGCTATCCCAACGGGTCGTCTACATTAATTTGCCCAACACATGTTTTCGGTGCTAGTCCTCAGCACACAAAATCAGAGATTGTCCCATGATGCCGCATAACAGGAACAAGCTAGTGGGTCCTCTACATTAATTTACCCAACACATGTTTTCGATGCTAGTCCTCAGCACACAAAATCAGAGATTGTCCTATGATGCCGCATAATAGGAACAAGCAGAGCCCCACCACACCAAGTGCTCCCACTTCTCAACCTTAGGAGGATGGTTGGACAATGATGGGAGGACTTAAAGATGCATGTTTGGCTAATTCTAAAGGTACACAATCCAAGTTGGCACATGTCTCAAAACTGATAGAGAAATGGTATGAAAAAAAAGCTAGTCCCCCAGCTAAAACTGCCAACAATGAGACTTCTCAGTCTCGACAAATTCATACCCCAAGGGTTGCAATAGTGATTGCTTCACAATCTACCCAACCGGTCAGTCCTTTAGTACACTCTTCCCTAGCTAGCGCAAGGTGCTCCCACAACCCATGAAGAGGATCTATAGAAGAAGATGTCACTCTAGAGAAGTAACTTCATATAATCAGTGTTCAATTGGGAAACTATGTTCTCGATTCATCCAACAACTACAATGTCGTTGGATGTAGAGCCATCATCAATGAAATTGGCAATTTCTATGGAGGAAGCAAATTCTAAAGACCCCTTTTTTTCTATGCGGTTTCGATGTTCTCGTAGTCCTCGATAAGGGAAAGAAGATGGAGACAATCTACTCGAAAAAATGTTTCACCTATCTGACTCGACCCAACAGTTCCAACATCAGCTCCAACACCTTTGAGGCATTGGATTTAAACAAACACACAATGATGTTACAATAAGTCTACTTGGTGCCTAGAGTTACAGTTTTACAATTTAGGGTTTTTTACTCTAGTTTATTTTTTTATGCTTAGTTATGTTTTTTTTCAACCTTTTAGGGATTGTTTTTGGTATTGGTCGTATGGGTGGCCTTGCGCCCCGGGCTATGATATTTCCAACTTATTTTTATTATAAAGTATTTTGTTTTTATTGAATTAAAAAAAATGATAATTATAAACATAAAAAATAAAATTTAAAGATAATTAAAAATATATTAAAAATAAAAAATAAAAAAATTTAATGGTGATTTGATATTTGTCAATATTAGTAGATGTTTGAATCTCCTATAATAAATTTAAGAAATTGAATTATGACTAAGAATATAATAATATTTAAAAAATAATAAAAGTATTAAATGTTTAATAATTATTAAAACATAATAATCTTCTTGTTGTGGTGTAGTGGTAAATGCCCTGGGTGCTGGTAGAGGCCGACCCAGGTTCCATTCCCCTTGTCTCCATCCTACAGATATATGGTATAGTTAGGAATGTCCTATGTGTTGGTAGAGGCCGACAAGGCTCCATTCCTCCTATGCCCAACCTGTTGAAAGTGGCACCCTAAAAGGGGTGTTTTCCACTATAAATTAGTTTTGGATTTTATTGCATCGTAGGGTTCTTACTGGTGAGCAACTTATGAAGCATGGTTTTCATGGCCCTTTTAGATGTGAAATGTGTGAAAAGAATGTAGAAAATATCAACCATATTTTTATTGAGTGTACTTTAGCCTCTGAGCTATGGAGGAGAATGGCAACTTTACTTGGATTACAGTAGTCCAATTTTTTCACTTTTGAATAGCTTTGGAGGGATTGGCCTAATCAAGAGGGTGTTGATCATTTTATTAGGTAGTTATTTTGGATGGGTTCTACCATTCTTCTTTGGAATATTTGGAATGAAAGGAACAGTCAAATTTTTAATCAAGATAGGAAGGATATTCACTATATTTGGCAAAAGACCATAGCCAACTTAGTTGAATCAGTCCATCAACTCCTTAATCACCCCCAAAACTCCCACCAAAGATGGGATCAAGTGATGCAAATATTGAAGATTAAACCTTCTAAGGGCAACCAACTTAAAGGGAATGTGAGTATTAGTAAGATGGATAGGACTAGAAATTGGCAACCTCCTCCTAAGGATTTTGGAAAAGTCAATATTGATGGAGCCTCTAGAGGGAACCCTGGAAAAGCCAGTGTGGGAGGAATTGGTAGACTTTCAGATGGCTCCTTTTGCTGAGAATTTGGGTATTCTTTCCAATAACCTTGCTGAGGGGTATGGTATCCTTAGAGGCCTTTAGGAGGCTACTAAGTTTGGATGGGAAAAGGTGTTAGTTGAGTCTGACTCTCAAATTATGATTAATCTCTTGAAGACTCCTTCTAAGAATCATAAGGTGGATTGAAGAATAAAAAGAATTATTGAGAAGATTCAGTTAATCCAGATGGGATTTTTGAAATTTGATTACAATCACGTAGTCAGAGATCAAAACAAGAGTGCTAATGCTTTAGCTAATTGGGCTTTGGACAAAGGTGATCTTACTATTATGGCCACCCTCCTATATGGTGGGCTTTTCAAATTAGGGAAGCTCTTCTTTCTATCATTTCTTTGGATGGCTCCAGTTCTGAAGGTACCTAGTTTCTTCTTGTTTTTTTTTTGTTTCTCTTTGGTTCATTTAGTTTTTTTAGTTCCCTAGCTCATTCTATTATTTATTTTGTTTCCTCTATTGATTCTTGCATTAATAGTATTCTGGTCTAGATAGGTCATTGTTTTGTTCATTTTTTTTCTTTTGTCTTCTTTGTTTAGTTTTTTAAGGTGGGTGGGTTGTTTTGTTTTGTTTTGTTTTTGTGTTCTTTGTGTTGTTTTTTGTTGTTCTTGTGTTTATGTTGTTTTTTTTTTTTTTTTTTTTTTTTTGTTATTGTTCTTGTGTTTTTTTTCGTTCTTGTTCTTGGGTTTCTCTTTGTTTGTGTTATTTTATTTTTTTTATGTGTGAGTGTTTTCTATGTTTTTTATTTTTGTTTATTGTCTGTTGTTGGTTGTTTTTATTTTTATTTTTATTTTATTTTTTAGGTTTTGGTTGTGTTTATTTTTCATGTTTTTTTGGGTTATGTCTTTGTAGTGTGTTGTTGTTTTTGTCTTGTTTGTGTTTTGTTATGTGGTTCTTGTGTTTTTCTATGTGGTTTGTGTTGTGGTTTCTTTTATCTTATTGTGCATGTTTGGTTGTGCTTTTGGTTTTGACACACTCAAGGAGCATGTCTTTTATTTTATTTTATTATTTTTGTTGTTATTTACTTTTTTTAATTTGGTTTTGTGTGTTTGTTTGCTCCTTGAGTATGTCAAAGGTGGTAGGCCAGGTCCGAGTCCCGGGCATTTTTTGCGGAATGGATACCCCTGCCTCCTTGGGTCTTACCCGAAAGTGGCATCCCTTTTGGGATTTTTTCCACAAATAATAAAAAAAAAATTATTAAAACATAATAAAAATCTATAAATAATATATAAAATGTATTTTATTTTTAAATTGATTGCATAATATATCAAACAACATTATGTATCATTAAAAAATTATTATATTCTCAAAAGTGAATAATATTATTTTACAATATTGTCATATTATCTATGGATCATTTATTTGGGTACAACTCCTAAATATATATTTTTATTTGGTTAGTGTGATAAACCCCTATGACAAACACATAGGGTTGAGCAGTCTCCTCCCAACCATGACCCCTCATAAATTCGAGATCTATGCTTGTCAATAGAGAATTTAAGACACACCCACTCTCTCACACACTCCACATGCAATTTTTTTTTACTCCATATTATTCTAATCATACTGCATGTGTGATGAAACAAAATGGAAATGAATCACGAAGGTCTTCTTCGTGGTGCCTCCATCTCAAATAATATAAATGTAACTATATATAATTTTGATTTAATGATAAAAAGATTGAATATTTAGTTTATCCCCTAAATGGTTAAAGTACTAACTAGTTTCTTTTCCTTTTTTTTCTTGTAATAAATAACAAGAAAAAATAAAGAATATAAATTGATTTTTGTAAGTAGTCAAAAGGTCTAAAACCTAAATGCAAAAGTGAAAAATATGGAATTTAGAAAGAACTTAATTCCATCATAGAGGCAAAAGTACTGCAGGTCTTGCAAAAGTGCTACCAACACTACTACATCCTAATGGTAGTTTATCTTCCCAACAAAAAAAATAGAAAAAAAAATATTGGTGGTAAAGGAGTCTTCCTAAGTTGGAGGAGAAGATTAGACTCCCTTGGCCAACATAGACCCTTTCTTAGGTAAGATATCAAGAGTGGTAGAATTATAAAACCATGGATTAAGTGACCAATGACAAAAGCACCACTAAGGTGACAATAATGTTGTCAATGCTTTTGCTTGATAGAAAGCATTTTTGCTCTTTGTGGCTATGTCAAAAACAAAGAGCAATGATGCCATTGAACTTATAATCCAATGCCACTTTTGCTTAGAAGTGTAGCAAAATGAAATTAAATGCAATGTTAATAAAATGATGAGTAAAATAAGGAAGGTCCTTAACCATGATGTATAGAGACCTGCTAAATGATATAAAATGCACGACTCCTAAATATATATATATATATATATATATATATATATATATATATATATATATATATATATATATATATATATATATATATATTTTTATATATATATATATATATATTTATTTTTGGTTAGAGTGATAAATCCCTATGACAAACGCATAGGGTTGAGCAGTATCCTCCCAACCATGACCCCTCGTAAAGTTGAGATCTATGCTTGTCAATAGAGAATTTAACACACACCCACCCTCTCACACACTCCACACACAACAAATTTTTACTCCATATTATTCTAATCATACTACATGTGTGATGAAACAAAATGGAAATGAATCACGGAGGTCTTCTTCGTGATGCCTCCTCCCTCTTAAATAATATAAATGTAACTATATATAATTTTGATTTAATGATAAAAATATTGAATATTTAGTTTATCCCCTAAATGGTTAAAGTACTAACTAGTTTATTTTCCTTTTTTTTCTTGTAATAAATACCAAAAAGAAAAATAAAGAATAGAAATTGATTTTTGTAAGTACCCAAAAGGTCTAAAACCTAAATGCAAAAGTGAAAAATATGGAATTTAGAAAGAGCTTAATTCTGCCATAGAGGCAAAAGTACTACAGGTCTTGCAAAAGTGCTACCAACACTACTACATCCTAATGACACTTTATCTTCCAACAAAAAAAAATAGAAAAAAAAGGGATTGGTGGTAAAGGAGTCTTCCTAAGTTGGAGGATAATATTAGACTCCCTTGGCCAACATTAGACCCTTTCTTAGGTAAGATATCAAGAGTGGTAGAATTATAAAACCATGGATTAAGTGACCAATGACAAAAGCACCACTAGGGTGGCAATAATATTGTCAATGCTTTTGCTTGATAGAAAGCATTTTGCTCTTTGTGGTTATGTCAAAAACAAAGAGCAATGATGCCATTAAACTTATAATCCAATGCTAGTTTTTCTTAGAAGTGTGTAGCAAAATGAAATTAAATGCAATGTTAATAAAATGATGAGTAAAATAAGGAAGGTCCTTAACCATGATGTATAGAGACCTGCTAAATGATATAAAAATGCACGATTGCTAAATATATATATTTTGTTTGGTTAGTGTGATAAATCCCTATGACAAACGCACATGGCTGAGAAGTCTCCTCCCAACCATGACCCCTCGTAAAGTCAAGATCTATTGTTCTCAATAGAGAATTTAACACACACCCACCCTCTCACACACTCCACACGCAACAAATTTTTACTCCATATTATTCTAATCATACTACATGTGTGATGAAACAAAATGGAAATGAATCGCAAAGGTCTTATTCATGATGCCTCCCTCTCAAATAATATAAATGTAACTATATATAATTTTGATTTAATGATAAAAAGATTGAATATTTAGTTTATCCCCTAAATGGTTAAAGTACTAACTAGTTTCTTTTCCTTTTTTTTCTTGTAATAAATAACAAAAATAAATAAAGAATAGAAATTGATTTTTGTAAGTAGCCAAAAGGTCTAAAACCTAAATGCAAAAGTGAAAAATATGGAAGTTAGAAAGAACTTAATTCTGCCATAGAGGCAAAAGTACTGCAGGTCTTGCAAAAGTGCTACCAATACTACTACATCCTAATGACACTTTATCTTCCCAACAAAAAAAATAGAAAAAAAAGGGATTGGTGGTAAAGGAGTCTTCCTAAGTTGGAGGAGAATATTAGACTCCCTTGGCCAACAATAGACCCTTGCTTAGGTAAGATATCAAGAGTGGTAGAATTATAAAACCATGGATTAAGTGACCAATGACAAAAGCACCACTAGGGTGGCAATAATGTTGGCAATGCTTTTGCTTGATAGAAAGCATTTTTGCTCTTTGTGG